>JAJOOO010007843.1:0-31612 GCA_029582685.1 Solanum piurae | reverse complement strand
TTACTTGCTGAGTACCGCGTGGTTTGGTACTCACTCCTTGCTACTACATTTTTTTGTAGGTTACTAGCCCGGACCTTTGTGATATATTCTCTTCTTTTTCGAGGCTTCTTGGAGATTTGTGAGGTAGCTGTTTGTCAACTCAGCAGACCTTCTTACTCCTGTTTATGATCTTGTTCTACTCTAGAAACAATGTCATATGAGACTTGTATTTTTCTTTTGATTCAATTGTAATACTTTAGAGGCTTGTACACGTGACAACCATATTTTGGGGATATTTTTGAGTTTACTATACAAATTTCCGCATTTTATTGTAATGGTTGAGTTTTAGGCTAACTTGTCTTGGTGGATTAAGACGAGTGCCATCACGTCCATTTTTAGGTCGTGACACATGGTCCATTGATATGAATTTTTTCAGAATTCGTCCATTTCTCTATCGTTAGTTTCTTCTTCTTCTTCTTCCTTGTTGCATTGGAGAGTATGGTGACCATTCTCCTTCAATCATAACAAAAACAATTTCACATCAGACATCAAACAATTAAGAAAGAGGGCATATAAACAGACAATACACTACTATATGTCCCCTCAGTTTTCTTATGAGTGTAATCAGATCTAGATTTTTACTTGAATAAAATATTTGTTTTACAAATATTTGAATTCGTATTTTGAATAGTTGGCTTAAGAAGGTGTGGATAATGTTGTTAAGAATAATATTTTTTTCAAAGTTGTGGGTTATGAAGTTTATATTTATTTTTAGAGATAAAGTTAGTTATTATTTGAAATTTAAATTTTAAATTAATTATTTAGGTATTTTGTGGTGGCCAGTTTTGAGATTTATTTTTTAAATAAAGGACGTGGTTTACTTTTTTTTTAACTGAAAATTGTTTATTTCTTTTATTAAATAAGGCATGTACGGATAGAATTTAATAAATTTAAAAAAAAAGGGAAAAAAAGACTATCCCATTTTCCTACGCAAATCCACAATTTTCAACCTCTTCTTTTTGTAAAATTCATTTTTTAAATTTCTTTATTTATTATTAGATTATTTTATTTTTAATTGAATTTTTTCCTTTCTTTTATTAAATAAGGCATGTTTTGCATGGATAGAACTTAATAACTTAAAAAGAAAAAAAAAGGAAAAAGTAACTTCTGTTTTTTAAATCAATTAGTAAATTTACTTATTATATATTGTATTTTTTTAGTTCTTTATTTTCATTTTTATTTTTAGATTTGAAGTTAATTTTACTAATTAATAAATTCCGTTTTCTACTAAAATCCACAGTTATTAACTTCTTCTTTTAAATCATTTTTTAAATTTATTTATTTATTATTAGATTATTTTATTTTAATTGAATTTTTTTCTTTATTTTATTAAATAGCGCATGTTGTATGGATAGAATTTTTTAATAAATAAATAAAAAGGAAAAACTAAATAAATAAAGAAAAAGGAAAAAGTAACTACCCCATTTCCCTACGAACAATTTTTAACTTATTATATTTCGTATTTTTTTTAATCAATTTTTAATCAATTTATAAATTTTTTAAGATTTTAGTATTTAAATTTAATCAATTTTACTAATCAATAAATTTAGTATTATATTTAGTATTTTTTTTAATCAATTTTTAAATTTACTTATTATATTTAGTAATTTTTTAGTTCTTTATTTTATTTTTATTTTTAGATTTTGGATTAATTTTACTAATCAATAAATTCTGTTTTCTTAAGAAAATTCACTGTTTTTAACTTCTTCTTCTTTTTAAAAATCATTTTTTAATTTATCTATTTATTTATTATTAGATTATTATTTTATTCTTTCTTTTATTAAATAGGGCATGTTGTATGGATAGAATTTAATAAATTTTAAAAAGGAAAAAGTAACTACACATTTCCTACGAACAATTTTAACTTCTGTTTTTTTAAATCAGTTTTTAAATTTTAAATTTACTTATTATATTTAGTATTTTTTCAGTTATTTATTTTATTTTTATTTTTAGATTTTAGATTAATTTTACTAATCAATAAATTCCGTTTTCTTACGAAAAACCAGTGTTTTTAACTTCTTCTGTTTTTAAAATCATTTTTAAATTTATTTATTTATTTATTATTAGATTATTTTTTTATTCTTTCTTTTATTAACATGTTGTATGGATATAATTTAATAAATTAAAAAAAAAAGAAAAGGAAAGAGTAACTACCCATTTCCCTCGAACAATTTTAACTTCTGTTTTTTAAATCAGTTTTTAAATTTACTTATTATATTTAGTATTTTTAAATTGAAAATAACTAACACAAATTGAAATTATTTAAAAATTAAATTTTTAAAATTGAAAATTTTGTGGTGCTGACACGTGACACTTTTTCTTCTCCTATTATATATTGATAGATATATAGATAGATTTTCATGCGAAATGCATGTATAGTTTGATATAATATATTGGGCATTTTAAAAACATCCGATTTAAATTTAAATAGTACTTGATAAAAAAATTTATAAGATTGAAAATAATAACATAAACGGTAGAAGTTTCTATAATAAATCTTCTGTAAAGTTTTTAAAATATTTATATAATATTTTATTTTCAATTGATGTTATTTAGGGTAAATTGAAATTATTTTTACAATTTTGCATATCGGTTAAATAATGTTTTAAAATTATATAACTTTATACTATTATGAAATATATCACGTTAATTTTTAAAACTGCTTAAAAAATTTAATTTATTTTTTAATTGTAATATATTATTTAAATTAACTACATATAATTAATTTTAATAGTATAGAAATTATGTGGTGCTGACATGTGACACTTTTTGCTTCTCCTAATATATATACATAGATAATAATAATTATTATTATAGATTATAGATTTCTTTCAAAAAAAAATCTTAAGCAATAAAAACTCTATGTACTCAAAAATGCCTTCAAATACTGTTTGAATAAAGAGGGTAAATAACGATTTAGAGAATCATGTAACTCGAAAGGAAAAAAATATTACAACATTGCAAAATATCAACATAGAATCAAGAAAAATATACAATTTAATATTTAGTTTATCGAAAATATACCAACACAAAATTTAAAAACTTACTGGATCTGAAATATTCAGAGCAAATAAAATTTTACTTCCACCAATCAACAAAACGTGGGTCAAAGAAAATTCTAGCAAAATCAATAATTTTATTTCTTGAAAAAAAAAAACATATTTATAGAATGAAGGAATCAATGGATAAATGGGTAGGTGGTTGCCTTTTTTTTTTGTAGGAATTCAAAAGTAAGAAGTGGTTACATATTTGAACAAAGTGAACAAACCATGTTTTTCAGTTACTTTATTTTTTATTTTAACGTTTTTTTTTTTAAGATTTTAATTTATTTTGTTAAACAATTTTGATTATCCTTTATTTAAAAATTTAATGTGGGCTTAGTAGGTTTTATAGATATATTTTGTTTTTAAAAAATATACTTTTTTATATGGTTTTTTAAAACGGTAACATTAAATTTGTAACTGCTTTAAATTTCTATCTTGTATTTTAAATTGTAATTTAATATTTGATATAATTACATGTAATTAATAATTAATAATTCATATTTTATAAGAAAAAAATAAAGATTAAAATGATTTTATTATTATTGTTATCTACAGTTGGTTATATTATTATTATTATTATTATTAAAAATAAAATATCAATTTATTATTTAACCCTATTATATGTAATTAATAATTTTAAATTATTTAAAAAATCTGTTTTTTGTGGTGCTGACACGTGGCACTTTTTCTTCTCCTATTATATATAGATAGATATTTGAGTTTCAGCTACTCTGTTTTCGTCTTGCTTAACCTCAATCATATTATTATCTTCAAACTTGTGTCATATTATTATCTTTATTACATGTCTCATCGATTAATACTATATCATTCGTGAATAATATACACTACAATATCTCTCCTACTATATGCCGTATCAATTTTTTCAATTCCTATATTACTAAAACAAATAAAAACAAGTTGAGGATCAATTTATAGTGCAACACCATCAAAAGATGAGCTCCGGTTAAGATTTCTCACCACCAGAAAGCGAGCTCGGATGAACCAACGGCCCCTATTTCTCGCCGATGGAATTGGGTATTTGAAATTGTTGTAGTTTGATTTTGTCGTTGTATTGTTTGTGAACGTTGGAATTGTTGGTGGAGTGAATGTTGAAGAGAAGTAACGGATTGGGCTACTAATTGAGATTGTTGGGCTGCTAGAAAAAGGAATTGAGGTGGGCTAGGTTGGTTGTTCAATGTTGGGCTGAAAAATGTTAAAATGTGGTTAGATTTTGTATTTGAGACTTAGTCAAATTGAGTTAATTAATGTATTCGGATAAAGATTAAATAAGACAAAATAATATTAATTAATTAATGAGCTTTTAATATTAACAAAATAAAATAATTAACTCAAACTATAAATTATAAATAAACTAAACTAATTAACAAAATATTTAATTGAAAAGAAAAAAAAAACTTTTGAGATAATTTTCGAATATTTATAAATGGTAGTAATTATATAGAAATGTATATATTATTTAAAAGTTATAAAAAGTGACAAAATTATTTAAAAATAACTTGCAAAACATTGTACATTTTATAAAATCAATCATTTCAAATCATTTGCAATAAAAGAAGCTCGATGATTAATTTACATTGTGGAGAGTCAAAATTGAGTGTCAACATACCCACCCGCCCCGACGCCCCACCCGCCTTGAGACCCCTAAGCCCTGAGGCCTCGCCTGCCTGGGGTGGGCTAAGTTGGTTGTTGAATGTTAGGCGGATGATTTGGCTAAAAATTGGATTAAGGATAAAGTTAAAATGTGGTTAGATTTTATATTTTTTGGTGACATGGTTTTCAACCACTTTTTTTCAAAATCTTTACAAGACCCTTTGTAATGACTTGGGAGAATAATGTGTATAGCCTCACCATGATCCACATCATTCTCTTAGCATCATAATAGTAACCAACTTGATCAAGAAGAACTAGAACAAGTATAAACCAAACTCATTAAAATCAGACTTCATTGCTACATATAGTAAGCAAACACTACATGACATATCCTAAGAGAAATCTCATACGAACAGTAAATAAACTAGACAGTGAAAAATTATTTCAAACTTTCAACAAAATCAGTAGAGTAGTGAACCAAACCAGAGAGTAAAATTAATGTTAAGATCAATTCAATATTCGTTAGGAATACAACAGTGCTAGAAGACAGGGCAGCAACTAAAACAACCAAGAAATCAAATGAAGACGAGATCAAGTCACGATTCGAACTATATCAACAACACAACAATATGCTTTATCACAAAGGAAGATAACATTTAGCTATATTCAAATATTAAAACATAAAATCATTAAAAAATATCAGAAAGTAAACAAAAACATAATCCCAAAATTTGAAAACTTTGAACCTCCAGAAGCAACATCTCAAAACCAAAAAGATAAAAAAAAAATGTGACAAAGGAAAGGACTTACTTCTTACTGAGCAGCTTTCTACTTGACCACGAAGACGAACCACCACCACAATTGTAATTTAGACATTATAAGAAGACTGATTTTTGCTCTAAATTTCGATTCTCAAAAATTGTTTCCGGATGAAGAACTTAGAGGGTCCAAAAACTATGGAATCAATTTAAGGGAGGAAATCGAATGGGAATTAAAATTTCTTGGAAGATAAGGTTGGGGCAACAGATTTGTCCAATTCTCAACGATACACATCTGGTTCGAGGTCTGGTTCGCATGAAGAAGACGACGTGAAGGTCATCATTTTAGATGAATCGACGTGTTGTATCGGTGGGTTTGGGGTTGGGTATATTGCCATTTTTATATTGGGCTGCTGGAATGGTGTCACACCCCGGGCCTACACCCTGGATGTGGCTGGCACTCGAGAACCATTATTTATCGTCAAGCGAACCCTTGGCCTGACTACTTAGCCGAAAACCGACTCAAGCAGATATAGACTCTAAAACTGAATAATATCATAAGTGAAAGTAACCAATTAAATTGTGTAAAAATATTGAATGAAAGCAGTAATAGTTTTAACAAAACATCTGAATAGCAATACAGATTGACTCTCAATACTAGCTATCTATGAATCCTCTGTTGTTTTAAGATAGGCGTCGGGACAGGACCCATGAAAACCTAAACAACTACTATAAATAAACTAAGGAGGGGAGTCCTCTGAAAGCTAGAAGGCCTCACCAAAAGTTGTCTATGAGTGCAAGTGATCTCAACGAAACGCCTGTTAATGATCCTAAACACTTGTATCTGCATCATAAACAAATGCAGGTCGAATGACATCAGTACATGAAATGTACGAGTATGTAATATGACAATAAGAAAAACATTAACTGAACTGGTGACGGAAAACATGTCAAGTAAACAATATATGAACAAGTAATGAAAACCATTTATGCTTTACAATAGGATAAGCAATAAAAACAATATGAGAATAGAAAGTTTTACTCTATGGGGAGTTTCTCTAACTGACAACCATTACTATGAGCCTAGCAATGATACAACGATTCACCCACGTTGCAAGGTTCATCCTATACCTTGTCAGGGCATAGGATGCTACAGTAACTATTGATCCATCTAATAGGCCTTCTCAGAAGTAGTAAGGAGTCATACGACAAATTGGTGCAATCCTATCCTACGCTGACTACGTAGTTTTATGGGACTTGAGTTACGAATAGACTCTTACCCAATTCGTTCTCGATACTACTCCCAAAATATTCAATATTCATTATGATCAATCACCCTTTGCAAGGAAAGGGACAATTACTTTACTTTAATTTTCACCTTCCTTTACTGAAGTACTTTTCAGAAACATCAAGTATACTCTTTCTCTTTCTCAATTGTCAAATAGTACATATGAAATCATAAAAATGTGGTTAGATTTTGTATTTCAGACTTAGTCAAATTGAGTTAATTAGTGAATCTGGCTGAAGATTAAATAAGATGAATTAATATTAATTAATTAACGAGCTTCTTAATTTTAACAAAATAAAATAATTAACTCAAAATATAAACTTATTAACTCAAAATATAAACTATAAATAAACTAAACTAATTAATAAAATATTTAATTGAAAATAAAAAAATCTTTTTGAGACAATTTTTGAATATTTATAAATGGTAGTAATTATATAAAAATGTATATATTTTTTAAAAGTTATAAAAGTGACAAGTTCTGGTGAAGAATTCACACCACCAGAAAATGAGCTCACTATTTCTTGATGAAGAATTGTGTTTTTCGAATCTCTCTTTAACATTAAAGACGACAAGGAAATTTTGGGAATTTGAAATTTGAAATTCAAATTCCTCTTGATTAATATACTGATTTTGATTGCTGCCGTTGTTGTCATTGTATTGTTTGTGAATGTTGGAGTTGTTGCGGGAGCGAATGTTGAAGAGAAGTAACAGGTTGGGCTACTAATTGAGATTGTTGGGCTGCTGGAAAAAGGAATTGGTTGTTGAATATTGGGTTCAAAATTGGGTTAAGGATAGAGTAAAAATGTGGTTAGACTTTGTATTTGAGACTTAGTCAAATTGAGTTAATTAGTGAATCTAGCTAAATATTAAATAAGATAAATTAATATTAATTAATTAACGAGCTTCTTAATTTTAACAAAATAAAATAATTAACTCAAAATATAAACTTTTTAACACAAAATATAAACTATGAATAAACTAAACTAATTAACAAAATATTTAATTGAAAATAAAAAAATATTTTTGAGACAATTTTTGAATATTTATAAATGGTAGTAATTATATAGAAATGTATATATTTTTTGAAAGTTATAAAAGTGACAAGCTCTGGTGAAGAATTCTCACCACCAGAAAATGAGCTCCCTATTTCTTGATGAAAAATTGTGTTTTTTGAATCTCTCTTTAACAGTGAAACGACAAGGGAATTTTGAATTTTGAAATTCGAATTCCTCTCGATGAATATATTGATTTTGATTGCCGCCGTTGTATTGTTTGTGAACGTTAGAAATACTGTCGTTTGATGTTGTCATTGTATTGTTTGTGAACGTTGGAGTTGTTGCTGGAGTGAATGTTGAAGACAAGTAATGGTTTGGGCTACTAATTGAGATTGTTGGGCTGCTGGAAAAAGGAATTGGTTGTTGAATGTTGAGCTCAAAATTGGATTAAGGATAGAGTAAAAATGTGGTTAGATTTTGTATTTGAGACTTAGTCAAGTTGAGTTAATTAGTGAATCTGGCTAAAGATTAAATAAGATGAATTAATATTAATTAATTAACGAGCATCTTAATTTTAACAAAATAAAATAATTAACTCAAAATATAAACTTTTTAACACAAAATATAAACTATAAATAAACTAAACTAATTAACAAAATAAATAATTGAAAAAAATTAATCTTTTTGAGACAATTTTTGAATATTTATAAATGGTAGTAATTAAATAAAAATGTATATATTTTTTAAAAGTTATAAAAGTGACAAGCTCTGGTGAAGAATTCTCACCACCAGAAAATGAGCTCCCTATTTCTTGATGAAGAATTGTGTTTTTCGAATCTCTCTTTAACAGTGACGACGATATGGGAATTTTGAAATTTGAAATTTGAAATTCGAATTCCTCTCGATGAATATATTGATTTTGATTGCTGCCATTGTATTGTTTGTGAACGTTGGAATTACAGTCGTTTGATGTTGCTGTTGTATTGTTTGTGAACGTTGGAGTTGTTGCTGGAGTGAATGTTGAAGAAAAGTAATGGTTTGGGCTACTAATTGAGATTGTTGGGCTGCTGGAAAGAGGAATTGGTTGTTGAATGTTGGGCTCAAAATTGGGTTAAGGATAGAGTAAAAATGTGGTTAGATTTTGTATTTAAGATTTAGTCAAATTGAGTTAATTAGTGAATCTGGCTAAAGATTAAATAAGATGAATTAATATTAATTAATTAACGAGCTTCTTAATTTTAACAAAATAAAATAATTAACTCAAAATATAAACAATAAATAACCTAAACTAATTAACAAAATATTTAATTGAAAATAAAAAAAATCTTTTTGAGACAATTTTTGAATATTTATAAATGGTAGTAATTATATAGAAATGTATATAATTTTTAAAAGTTATAAAAGTGACAAGCTCTAGTGAATAATTCTCACCACTAGAAAATGAGCTCCCTATTTCTTGATGAGGAATTGTGTTTTTTGAATCTGTCTTTAACATTGAAGACGACAAGGAAATTTTGGGAATTTGAAATTTGAAATTCAAATTCCTCTCGATGAATATACTGATTTTGATTGGTGTCGTTGTATTGTTCGTGAACGTTGGAACTATTGTCGTTTGATGTTGTCATTGTATTGTTTGTGAACGTTGGAGTTGTTGCGGGAGCGAATGTTGAAGAGAAGTAACAGGTTGGGCTACTAATTGAGATTGTTGGGCTGCTGGAAAAAGGAATTGGTTGTTGAATATTGGGTTCAAAATTGGGTTAAGGATAGAGTAAAAATGTGGTTAGACTTTGTATTTGAGACTTAGTCAAATTGACTTAATTAGTGAATGTGGCTAAAGATTAAATAAGATGAATTATTATTAATTAATTAACGAGCTTCTTAATTTTAACAAAATAAAATAATTAACTCAAAATATAAACTTATTAACTCAAAATATAAACTATAAATAAACTAAACTAATTTACAAAATATTTAATTGAAAATAAAAAAATATTTTTGAGACAATTTTTGAATATTTATAAATGGTAGTAATTATATAGAAATGTATATATTTTTTGAAAGTTATAAAGTGACAAGCTCTGGTGAAGAATTCTCACCACCAGAAAATGTGCTCCCTATTTCTTATGAAGAATTATGTTTTTCGAATCTCTTTTTAACAGTGAAGACGACAAGGGAAATTTGGGAATTTGAAATTCAAAATTCGAATTCCTCTTGATTAATATACTGATTTTAATTGTTGTCGTTGTATTGTTTGTGAACGTTTGAATTACAGCCGTTTGATGTGCCGTTGTATTGTTTGTGAACGTTGGAGTTGTTGCTGGAGTGAATGTTGAAGAGAAGTAACGGGTTGGGCTACTAATTGAGATTGTTGGGCTGTTAGAAAACGGAATTGGTTGTTGAATGTTGGGCTCAAAATTGGGTTAAGGATAGAGTAAAAATGTGGTTAGATTTTGTATTTGAGACTTAGTCAAATTGAGTTAATTAGAGAATTTGGCAAAAGATTAAATAAGATGAATTAATATTAATTAATTAACGAACTTCTTAATTTTAACAAATAAATAATTAACTCAAAATATAAACTATAAATAAACTAAACTAATTAATAAAATATTTAATTGAAAATAAAAAAATCTTTTTGAGACAATTTGTGAATATTTATAAATGGTAGTAATTATATAGAAATGTATATAATTTTTAAAAGTTATAAAAGTGACAATCTCTGGTGAAGAATTCTCACTACCAGAAAATGAGCTCCCTATTTTTTAATGAAGAATTGTGTTTTTCGAATCTCTCTTTAATAGTGAAGACGACAAGGGAATTTTGGGAATTTGAAATTCAAAATTTGAATTTCTCTCGATGAATATACTGATTTTGATTGTTGCCGTTGTATTGTTTGTGAACGTTGGAATTACAGTCGTTTGATGTTGTCGTTGTATTGTTTGTGAACGTTGGAGTTGTTGCTGAAATGAATGTTGAAGAGAAGTAACGGTTTGGGCTACTAATTGAGATTGTTGGCCTGCTGGAAAAAGGAACTGGTTGTTGAATGTTGGGCTCAAAATTGGGTTAAGGATAGAGTAAAAATGTGGTTATATTTTTTATTTGAGACTTAGTCAAATTGAGTTAATTAGTTAATATGGCTAAAGATTAAATAAGATGAATTATTATTAATTAATTAACGACCTTCTTAATTTTGAACAAAATAAAATTATGAACTCAAAATATAAACTTATTAACTCAAAATATAAACTATAAATAAACTAAACTAATTATCAAAATATTTAATTGAAAATAAAAAATCTTTTTGAGACAATTTTTGAATATTTATAAATGGTAGTAATTATATAGAAATGTATATATTTTTTAAATCTATCAATGGCACCAGATGAATTTCTCTTTATTCGAAACACCATTTGCAACCTAATAAATTCATGGATGGATTTTGAGGTACGAGAGTTCATGTGTTATTTTTAAGGAGTACAGATATTTCCGTAGCCATTGCTTGTCGCCACTCCCCAAACTTTTTGGCTTCAGTGAAACAAGTGGGTTCCGAAGTTGGGCAGTTTTTAGATAAAGGAAGAGTGGCAAGATGAGTGGAGGGATGTTTTGTGCGAAGAGTAATATGATGAGATCGTATGGAAGGCTTAAGTGGTCGAGACTTATGGACAGCAACAGGTTTAGATACTCGAGCAGTTAGAGGAGGTGAGAAACCTGTGAAATCCACACCCAATGAAATAGAGGAAGTTTGTTGGGTAGTGTCCGAGTCAACGACCACTGGATAAAGGATGGATTTGGAAGAGGGAGCAATTGGTGAAGGTGGTACAATAACATTAGCACTGATTGATGGTTGAGTTACGGGACTTGGTTGATGAATTTGATCACTAACAGGTGTAATGGCCATTGATGGAGTGATTGGCTGAGATGTTCTCAAGGTATGAGAGGAAGAACGTATGGGATTTGATCCAACAGTAGCATAAATAGGAGCGGAGATGCAAATGGACTAACTTGATGGGGATTTCGGGATTAGAGGAGGCGGTCCCAAAATGGATTGAGAAACAAATGGGTATTGTGTTTCATCAAACCTCACATGCCTTGCGAAATAAATCTTCCCAGTTTGAATATCTAAACAACGATAACCATGGTATTTTGTACTATATCCTAGAAAAGCACAAACAACCAAATGCTTTAAGAAAGTGATAATCTAGAATTCTTTTGAATGCTAACTCGTCTGGGGTTAGACCTTGATTTATCGGAGAAGGGAGACGATTAATAAGGTAAATTGTGCATTCAAAGGAATAGTACCAATATTTCGAGGGAGTAGAACTGTGAGCCATGTGTGAGAGACTTGTTTCAACAATGTGATGATGTTTACGCTCAACCTTTCCTTGTTGCTCACGTGTATGAGGACAAGAAAAACGATGATGAATGCCATGTTTTGTGAGAGTAGGCATGAGAGCCCGAAATTCACCATCCTCATCTGTTTGAATGACTTTTATTTTTGTATTAAATTGATTTTCAATGAGAGTTTTGAGTTGAAGGAATAAAGGAAGAACATCAGATTTTTGATATAGCGGAAAACCCCAAACAAGATTTGTATGATCATCAACAATAACTAGAAAATAACGATGGCCTTCTGAAGAAAGAAACGGGGAAGGTCCCCAAACATCGGCATACAGAAGTTGCAAAATTAAAGAACTTTTATTAGAACTAATTGGAAGAGACAATTTGTGAGACTTGCCAAGTTGACAAGCACTACAAAGCTTATTCAATGCTAAACTAGAAACATGAAGATTATGCTTCTTTATGACTTGCTGGAGAATTGTATGGTGTGGGTGACCCAACCGGAGATGCCAACAATTTGAAGAAGCCTTGGCAGAGAAATATGCAGAGGGACGAAAGGACGAGGAAAGCTTGAGCGGCAAAGTGTAGAGACCATTTTCACTCAGATCGAAAAATAGAACCTTCTTGGTAGTTGGATCCCTAACAAGGAAACGGTCAGCATGAAACTCAAAGAAGACATTATTATCATGAGAAAACTTTTGAACATAGAGTAAAGGTTTCGTAATGGAAGGAACATGAAGAATACACTTGAGTTGGAAAGTTCTGTTAAGAGAGGGAAAAGAAGAGTTACCAGTGTTTTGAATAGGCAGTCCAGTGCCATTGCCAACATGTAATTGATCTCCTCCATGATATTGATCGAATTGTTGAAGGTCAGAAAACTCAGGAGTCACGTGATGAGTGGCGCCAGTGTCAGGGAACCAATTTTGAGTTAATAGTATGGACGATTGATGAGCGAGATAAGCAGATGGATTGATTGTGTGGTTGAACCGGTGAAAACATGTTAGAGCTAGATGGTTTGTGCCATTACATATTTGACATTCGGATTGATTTGTCCATTGTTGGCCAGAATTATTGTAGGACCTAGAGAAGGAGTTACGTCCTCCTCTTCCATTCCTCCCTCGGGAATTTCTTCCTCTACCACGAGTAGAATTTGAGGTGTGATAGTTATTGGATTTAAGGCTCAAGTTGGCAAAAGGGTGGGGTTCAGTAGTTTGGATATTTGGGTTGTTGAAAGGGTTAATGAGTATAGGGGCTGACCATGAAGAAATTCATGATTAAGTAAGAGACCATGAAGTTCAGAGTAAGTAACAAGCTCAACTCTGGCAGATAATGTGGTTACGAGGTCTTTGAACTCTGGAATAAGACCTTTGAAAATATAGATATTTAGGTCTGAGAGACAAAGAGGCCTTCCTGAGGCATTAAGTTCATCAGAAAGTAATTTTGCCTTTTGGAGGTATTGGGAAATAGAAAGATCATCTTGTTTTAGATTTTGTAGCGTCATGTGAAGACTAAAGATGCGAGTGTTTGAAGGGGAGGAAAGTGTTGTTGTAAGGGTCTCCTAAATCCGTTGAGAGGTGCATAGGCCAATAACAAGTGGTAGAGTTTCTTCTGACAAGGAAAAAGTAAGAAGGCGCATTATCAATTGATCTTGTTGAATCCATAGAGTATGAGCGGAATTGGGTTGAGAATCAGTGGTTCCTTCTTTGGCTACATGAGAAGGGGGACACGGAAAAGTTCCATCAATATAACCAAGAAGATTTTGACCACACAAAAAAAGGTAGGAGTTGCGTTTTCCAAAATAAGTAATTTGCGGAGGTGAGTTTAATGGATATAAAGTGATGTGCATGATTCAGAGAAGGAGGAGGAGAGGAAAACATGGTGTCGATAGAGGTTGAGAGAGGAAGAGAAGTAGAGAAGGAAGATTCAGGCATGGCTTTCTGATACCATATAAAACTATATGAACTGATCTGTCTCATATTATTGATCGTTGCTTTTACATAACATATATATAGAATTCTAACATAAGGGCAAGTAAATATATAATAGAGCTCTAACTAGTATCCAAAAGAGATTGACGCGTAGGTAACTTATTGCCGCTTGCCTTATTACAATTATGTTGATGTGTCCTAATAGTGACAGGTGAAGAATTCTCACCACCAGAAAATGAGCTCCCTAGTTCTTGATGAATAATTATGTTTTTCGAATCTCACTTTAACAGTGAAGACGAGAAGGGAATTTGGGAAATTTGAAATTTGAAATTCGAATTCCTCTCGATGAATATATTGATTTTGATTGTTGTCGTTGTATTATTTGTGAACGTTGGAATTACAGTCGTTTGATGTTGTCTTTGTATTGTTTGTGAACGTTGGAGTTGTTGCTGGAGTGAATATTGAAGAGAAGTAACAGATTGGGCAACTAATTGAGATTGTTGGGCTGCTGGAAAAAGGAACTGGTTGTTGAATGTTGGGCTCAAAATTGGGTTAAGGATAGAGTAAAAATGTGGTTAGATTTTGTATTTGAGACTTCGTCAAACTGAGTTAATTAGTGAATCTGGCTAAAGATTAAATAAGATGAATTAAAATTAATTAATTAACGAGCTTCTTAATTATAATAAAATAAAATAATTAACTCAAAATATAAACTTATTAACTCAAAATATAAACTTTAAATAAACTAAACTAATTAAAAAAAATATTTAAATGAAAATAAAAAAATCTTTTTGAGATAATTTTTGAATATTTCTAAATGGTAGTAATTATATACAAATGTATATATTTTTTAAAAGTTATAGAAGTGACAAGCTTGGGTGAAGAATTCTCACCACTAGAAAATGAGCTCCCTTTTTCTTGATGAAGAATTGTGATTTTTGAATCTCTCTTTAACAGTGAAGACGACAAGGAATTTTGGGAATTTGAAATTCGAAATTCAAATTCCTCTCGATGAATATACTGATTTTGATTGCTGCTTATTTGTGAACGTTGGAATTACAGTTGTTTGATGTTGTCGTTGTATAGTTTGTAAACGTTGGAGTTGGTACTGGAGTGAATGTTGAAGAGAAGTAACGGGTTGGGCTACTAAGTGAGATTGTCGGGCTGCTGGAAAAAGAAATTGGTTGTTGAATGTTGGGCTCAAAATTGGGTTAAGGATAGAGAAAAAATGTGGTAAGATTTTGTATTGGAGACTTAGTCAAATTGAGTTAATTAGTGAATCTAGCTAAAGATTAAATAAGATAAATTAATATTAATTAATTAACGAGCTTCTTAATTTTAATAAAATAAAATAATTAACTCAAAATATAAACTTATTAACACAAATATAAACTATAAATAAAAAAAACTAATTAAAAATATTTAATTAAAAATAAAAAAATATTTTTGAGACATTTTTTGAATATTTATAAAAGGTAGTCATTATATAGAAATGTATAAATTTTTTTAAAGTTATAAAAGTGACAATCTCTGGTGAAGAATTCTCACCACCAGAAAATGAGCTCCCTTTTCTTGATGAAGAATTGTGTTTTTCGAATCTCTCTTTAACAATGAAGACGACAAGGGAATTTTGGGAATTTGAAATTCAAAATTTGAATTCCTCTCGATTAATATACTGATTTTGATTGTTGCCGTTGTATTGTTTGTGAACGTTGGAATTACAGCCGTTTGATGTTGTCGTTGTATTGTTTGTGAACGTTGGAGTTGTTGCTGGAGTGAATGTTGAAGAGATGTAACGGGTTGGGCAACTAATTGAGATTGTTGGGCTGCTGGAAAAAGGAATTGATGTAGGCTAATTTGGTTGTTGAATGTAGGGCTCAAAATTGGGTTAAGGATAGAGTAAAAATGTGGTTTGATTTTGTATCTGAGACTTAGTCAAACTAAGTTAATTAGTGAATCTGGCTAAATATTAAATATGATGAATTAATATTAATTAATTAACGAGCTTCTTAATTTTAACAAAATAAAATAATTAACTCAAAATATAAACTTATTAACTCAAAAATATAAACTATAAAAAAACTAAACTAATTAAAAAAATATTTAATTGAAAATAAAAATATCTTTTTGAGACAATTTTTGAATATTTATAAATGGTAATAATTATATAGAAATGTATATATTTTTTAAAAGTTATAAAAGTGACAACCTCTAGTGAAAAATTCTCACCAGTAAAAAATGAGCTACCTATTTCTTTATGAAGAATTGTGTTTTTCAATTCTCTCTTTAACAGTGGAGACGACAAGCAAATTTTGGGAATTTGAAATTTGAAATTCGAATTCCTCTCGATGAATATACTGATTTTGATTGCTGCTTATTTGTGAAGGTTGGAATTACAGCAATTTGATGTTGTCGTTGTATTGTTTGTGAACGTTGGATTTGTTGCTAGAGTGAATGTTGAAGAGAAGTAACAGGTTGGGCTACTAATTGAGATTGTTGGGCTGCTGGAAAAAGGAATTTGTTGTTGAATGTAGGGCTCAAAATTGGGTTAAGGATAGAGTAAAAATGTAGTTAGATTTTGTATTTGAGACTTAGTCAAATTGAGTTAATTAGTGAATCTGGCTAAAGATTAAATAAGATGAATTAATATTAATTAATTAACGAGCTTCTTCATTTTAACAAAATAAAATTATTAACTCAGAATATAAACTTGTTAACTCAAAATATAAACTATAAATAAAGTAAAGTAATTAACAAAATATTTAATTGAAAAGAAAAAAATATTTTTGAGACAATTTTTGAATATTTATAATTGGTAGTAATTATATTGAAATGTATATATTTTTTAAAAGTTATAAAAGTGACAAGCTTTGCTAAAGAATTCTCAACAATAAAAAAATGAGCTCCCTATTTCTTGATGAAGAATTGTGTTTTTCGAATCTCTCTTTAACAGTGAAGACGACAAGAGAATTTTGGGAATTTAAAATTCAAATTTTGAATTCCTCTCAATGAATATACCGATTTTGATTAATGTCATTGTATTGTTTGTGAACGTTGGAATTACAGTCGTTTGATGTTGTCATACTGTTGTTTGTGAACTTTGAAGTTGTTGCTGGAGTGAATGTTGAAGAGAAGTAACGAGTTGGGCTACTAATTGAGATTGCTGGGCTGCTGGAAAAATGAATTGGTTGTTGAATGTTTGGCTCAAAATTGTGTTAAGGATAGAGTAAATTGTGGTTAGATTTTGTATTCCAAACTTAGTCAAATTGAGTTAATTAGTGAATCTGGCTAAAGATTAAATAAGATAAATTAATATTAATTAATTAACGAGTTTCTTAATTTTGACAAAATAAAATAATTAACTCAAAATATAAATTTATTAACTCACAATATAAACTATAAATAAACTAAACTACTTAACAAAAAATTTAATTGAAAATAAAAAAAAATCTTTATGAGACAATTTTTGAATATTTATAAATGGTAGTAATTATATAGAAATGTATATATTTTTTAAAAGTTATAGAAGTGACAAGCTCTGGTGAAGAATTCTCACCACCAGAAAATGAGCTCCCTATTTCTTGATGAAGAATTATGTTTTTTCGAATCTCTCTTTAATAGTGAAGACGACAAGGGAATTTTGGGAATTTGAAATTCAAAATTTGAATTCCTCTCGATGAATATACTAATTTTGATTGTTGCCGTTGTATTATTTGTGAACGTTGGAATTACAGTCGTTTGATGTTGTCGTTGTATTGTTTGTGAACGTTGGAGTTGTTGCTGAAGTGAATGTTGAAGAGAAGTAATGGGTTGGGCTACTAATTGAGATTGTTGGCCTGCTGGAAAAAGGAACTGGTTGTTGAATGTTGGGCTCAAAATTGGGTTAAAGATAGAGTAAAAATGTGGTTAGATTTTTTATTTGAGACTTAGTCAAATTGAGTTAATTAGTGAATCTGGCGAAAGATTAAATAAGATGAATTATTATTAATTAATTAACGACCTTCTTAATTTTAACAAAATAAAATTATGAACTCAAAATATAAACTTATTAACTCAAAATATAAACTATAAATAAACTAAACTAATTAACAAAATATTTAATCAAAAAAAATAATATTTTTGAGACAATTTTTGAATATTTATAAATGGTAGTAATTATATAGAAATGTATATATTTTTTAAAGGTTATCAAAGTGACAAGCTCTGGTGAAGAATTCTCACCACCAGAAAATGAGCTCCCTATTTCTTGATGAAGAAATTTGGTTTTCGAATCTCTCTTTAACAGTGAAGAACGACAAGGGAATTTTGGGAATTTGAAATTTGAATCCCTCTCGATGAATATACTGATTTTGATTGCTACTGTTGTATTGTTTGTGAACGTTGGAATTACAGATGTTAGATGTTGCCGTTGTATTGTTTGTGAACGTTGGAGTTGTTGTTGGAGTGAATGTTGAAGAGAAGTAACGGATTGGGCTACTAAGTGATATTTTTGGGCTGCTGGAAAAAAGAATTGATTGTTGAATGTTGTGCTCAAAATTGGGTTAAGGATAGAGTAAAAATGTGGTTAGATTTTGTATTTGAGAGTTAGTCAAATTGAGTTAATTAGTGAATCTGACAAAAGATTAAATAAGATGAATTAATATTAATTTATTAACGAGCTTTTTCATATTAACAAAATAAAATAATTAACTCAAAATATAAACTTATTAACTCAAAATATAAACTATAAATAAACTAAACTAAATAACAAAATATTTAATTGAAAATAAAAAAATCTTTTTAAGACAATTTTTGAATATTTATAAATGATAGAAATGTATATATTATTTAAAAGTTATAAAAGTGACAAACTTTGGTGAAGAATTCTCAGCAACAGAAAATGAGCTCCCTATTTCTTGATGAAGAATTGTGTTTGTCGAATCTCTCTTTAACATTGTAGAGGATAAGGGAATTTTTGGAATTTGAAATTCGAAATTTGAATTCCTCTCGATGAATATACTGATTTTGATTGGTGCCGTTGTATTGTTTTTGAATGTTGGAATTACAGCCGTTTGATGTTGCCGTTGTATTGTGTGTGAACGTTGGAGTTGTTGCTGGAGTGAATGTTGAAGAGAAGTAACGGGTTGGGCTGCTGGAAAAAGGAATTGGTTGTTGAATGTTGGGCTCAAATTTGGGTTAAGGATAGAGTAAGAATGTGTTTAGATTTTGTGTTTGAGACTTAGTCAAATTGAGTTAATTAGTGAATCTGGCTAAGTATTAAATAAGATGAATTAATATTAATTAATTAACGAGCTTCTTAATTTTTTTAAAATAAAACAATTAACTCAAAATATAAACTTATTAACTCAAAATATAAACTATAAATAAACTAAACTAATTAACAAAATATTTAATTGAAAATAAAAAAATCTTTTTGAGTCAATTTTTGAATATTTATAAATGGTAGTAATTATATAGAAATGTATATATTTTTTAAAAGTTATAAAAGTTAGGGATAAGGGTCTGAAAAATACCCCAACTTTGGTCGGATTTGCTGTTGCGATACTAAACTTTCATAAGGACCTATTACCTCCCTAGACTATTTAATACCGTATTTTTTACCCCCTGAACAATTTAATAGTGTATTTTAAAGGTATATATGTGCCCACGTGGACACATTACTATTTCTAATTTTGCATTATTTTTTATGTCCACGTGGGCAAATATATATCTTTAAAATACGGTATTACATAGTCTAGGGAGGTAATAGGTCCTCATGAAAGTTTAGTATCGCAACATCAAATCCGACCAAAGTTGAGGTATTTTTCAGACCATTATCCCTAAAAGTTACAAGCTCTGTTGAAGAATTCTCACCACCAGAAAATGAGCTCCCTATTTCTTGATGAAGAATTGTGTTTTTCGAATCTCTCTTTAATAGTGAAGACGACAAGAGAATTTTGAGAATTTGAAATTTCAAATTCGAATTTCTCTCGATGAATATACTGATTTTGATTGCTTCTTGTTTGTGAACGTTGGAATTACAGCCGTTTGATGTTGTCGTTGTATTGTTTGTGAACGTTGGAGTTGTTGCTGGAGTGAATGTTGAAGAGAAGTAATGGGTTGGGCAACTAATTGAGATTGTTGGGATGCTGGAAAAAGAAATTGATGTAGGCTAATTTGGTTGTTGAATGTTGAGCTTAAAATTGGGTTAAGGATAGAGTTAAAATATGGTTAGATTTTGTATTTGAGACTTAGTCAAATTGAGTTAATTAGTTAACCTGGGAAAAGATTAAATAAGATGAATTAATATTAATTACTTAATGAGTTTCTTAATATTAACAAAATAAAATAATTAATTCAAAATATTAACTTATTAACTCAAAATATAAATTATAATTAAACTATACTAATTAACAAAATACTTAATTGAAAATAATAAAAAAATCTTTTTGAGACAATTTTTGAATATTTATAAATGGTAGTAATTAGATAGAAATTTATATATTGTTTAAAAGTTATAAAAGTGACAAAATCATTTAAAAATAACTTGCAAAACATTGTGCATTTTATGAAATCAATTATTTCAAATCATTTGCAATAAAAGAAGCTCGATGATTAATTTACATTGTGAAGGGTCAAAATTGATTGTCAACATACCCGCTCGCCCTGACGCCCCACCCGCCTTGAGAGCCCCTCTCCACCCTGAGGCCTCGCCCGCCTGGGGTGGGTTAAGTTGGTGGTTGAATGTTAGGCGGATGATTTGGCTGAAAATTGGGTCAAGGATAGAATTAAAATGTGGTTAGATTTTGTATTTTTTGGTGATATGATTTTCGGCCACTTTTTTTCCAAAATCTTTACAAAACCCTCTGTAATGACCTGCGAGAATAATACATATAGCCTCACCGTGATTCACATCATTTTCTTAGCATTTAGGGGTCACTCAACATAAATTAGGCAATATTTTTTTACAGAGATATTTTTCACAATTATGGTGGAAAGATGTAAAAAAAAATTGAGAGGCAACGGGTTCTTTAACTATGCTAATGCATGCATTAAAACTCCGTGCATTACTAATACCGAAAAATCCATGGTATTAATAATACACATACAGAGTTAGTGTATGCATTATTTTTACTAATAAACTCTATCAAACGACCCTTAAAAGACAAAATTTAAACTCGATAATTCTATAATTTGATTGTTGTTTCCTTAGTAACATATGTTAATAAATAAAAAGTATGAAAGAGGATCAAACCATATAATAGCGAATTGTTTGCTTCTAATTTGCTCAACTTATTACATAAAAAAAAGTTGAGCTAAATAGTGGGATCAATTTCCACCACCACCATGGCCCCATCCTCCTCTGACGCCAATACCACTACCACTATTTTAACCACCACCACCACCTCCGCAAACTCCGCCACCACCGCCACCATCATTTTCACTCGATTCATGACCCTCGCCATATCCAAAGCCACTTCCAAATCCATCATCACTACCTCCTCCGCCTCCTCCACCACCACTGCCGCTGCCGCCGCCAACAAGACCTCCTACAATTTGATTAAATCCACCATTTGCACTCGATTCATGACCCTCGTCAAATCCGAAGCCAACACCAAATCCACCATTACTGCCTCTTCCTCCTCTACCGCCGCCGCCAAGACCTCCTAAAATTTGATTAAATCCACTATTGATGTTAACTAAATCGGGTAATATTGGATTCTCAAGAAGCTTCCTCGCTGTAGAAGTTTGTACTACAACTCCCATAACAACAAGAAGCGTCAACTTGCATTACATTTTTGCACCTATTGTTAGCACTGCAAAAACAATTGCACACTCTTAGTTTTAAAAAATGTGACATAAACCACAATGAATAGTATGAAGTAGTAGTGAATCTAGAACGAGTTTAATGAGATCAACCGAATCATTGACAAATTCAGAATTTGAAAACTTGATGTGTAACACCTCGAAATCAACAGGGCTAAGAAAAGTGTCAAGTGGTAGGTCACCAGCCCAAAATAAGCCATGGCACCCTTCATGGAGCCCTTGACGGGCCGTGAAGGGCTACCACGTCTCGTGGTGGTGCTCGTGAAGCCTCCTAGATCCTGGACAAGAGGGGCTCCCCTCTCACGAGCCCTTAGACGGCTCATGGTGATGCGCGTGAATGGGGAGGCAGAACCCACCCCAAGGCAATCCCCTTCTCACGGACCTCCAGATGGGTCGTGAAGGGGCAAAAATCCCGTGAAGCTTGTCGTGAGATGGGTCAAGACATTTGGAGGTCTTCCCAAGACACTTGTCCAAGGGCCACGACTGCCCAGACGGCTCGTGAACCTTGAGACGGCTCATGAAGCCCTCCATCTGGGGGTTCGCATCAGCTGTAAGTCAGGATCAGTTGGGTCTTTTCCTAATTATTTTATCTCGATACTATGCCGTTACCCATACCTAGAACCCCTATATAAGTGTTTTTAACCCCAAATTTAACCCATTCAAGTCATTCTCTAAAACTACCAAAAAGAAGAGCAAGTCTTTCTCTTCCAAATATTTCTCTCTCTAGAAAGCTTTAAGAAGAAGGGTTCAACCTAGGGTTCCAAGACAAGTCTTCAATTCCTCCATTGAAGTTAAGAAATTGACATTGATATATGATAGTTTTCATCCATGGAAGCCTTTCCTCCATGGAGTTCTCAACTTCTCCAATTTTCAAAGTTAGAAATCCCCAATTGAGTTAGGATTTTTCTTCTATGTTATTGGTTCTCTTAATTATTGATTTAATTGATTGATCTATGATCATTTATGCATGAATTGAGTTAATCTCATGTTTTTATGATGATCCCCCATGAACCCATGTAATTCCCTTGTTTTGCAAGTTATGATGATGAAATGTGGGTTTTGAATTATGAAAGAGGAGATTATGAAATCTTGCATGTTCTCATGAAATTTGTGTAATTGTTTTAAAGATACTGGGAGTAAAGTATCAATGTTGTCATTTGTTGTGTTGTGAAAGAATTTCTCATATACACATGAAAGCATGATTTGTGAAAGGATCACATAAAGGATTCTTAGGGTTGAAAGTTTTTCTCAGCTACACTTTGAATCAAAGATTTTAGGGGCTATTCTAATAAAACCTAGCTTGGATTGGTTATTGGATGATACGTTTCCTTGGATGATACATGACCTAGATTGGATTGGTATTATGATGTGCCCTTCCATGGATAATAAAGACAAGTATGCATAATGGACTATTCAGTGGGAATTACTCTTAGCACCGAGCGGATATTGAGATGGAAGCTCTCCCGTTAATAGATGCCGGATTTCTAGAAGCAATCTCCTTGTCCCTTAACTATGTTCCACCATAGGATGTTGTCTTATACAGACATTAGCTAGTGGATATACCTAAGCTAGAAGTTCATGTTCCTTACCTTGGCAAGTAGGACAACCCTTTTCGGTGTGGGAGACACCGTGTCAAGATCCAGATCGTCGTGATTGGTACCCACACTAACCTTCCGGTGGGAGAACCATTAATACTAATCAGCTCCTAGAACTAAACATTTAAAGATACAGAAGCAAGTTTAAATGCAGAAATAAAGTGGAGTTCCCATAAACTCCGAAAGTTTAACAAATCGTTACTAAAACATTGCGGAACACACCCCTAGAATTTGAAAGTCAATGTAA
This sequence comes from Solanum piurae, assembly GCA_029582685.1. Taxonomy (NCBI): domain Eukaryota; kingdom Viridiplantae; phylum Streptophyta; class Magnoliopsida; order Solanales; family Solanaceae; genus Solanum; species Solanum piurae. The sequence continues at coordinate 7,960 of JAJOOO010007843.1, read as the reverse complement.
TAAACCATCTAATGTTCAACAAGTCTAAGGAAAATGGGTACAACCTAACTAAACATACGAGTAAGTCTAACTAGAAAGTCTGAGTCCGAAAAGAGTGGACTAAAACATAGAGGACCTATGACAGCCTGAAAGAACTGGCTCACCCTTGAATCCGATCTTGCTCACTGATCTCCTAAATGAGGTCTGTCAGTAGCCGCCTGAAGATGTTGTGTAATCAACAAAGAAAGAGCAAGTGCAGTATCAGTACACAACCACAGTGTATTGGTAGGATCACACGGCTATTCTAGTAAGTGAAACATATACAAGTAGTCACAACAAAGTAAACATGCATATACCGAACATATACAATATCAGTTATCTTTTCAGGAGCAATGTAGCATTCCACGTTCTCAATAATACACATATATGACAAGTCAATGGTCCTCTCATGGAACCCATACTCAAACGGTTAGTGTGCCAAATCGTGACACCCGATCCAAGTTAGTGTATCGGAACGTGACACCCGTTCTAATATGTATGTCGGTACAGGACATCCGATCCCAGTTAGTGTGTTGGAACGTAACACCCGATTCGTTCAACAAGCCACAATCACAATCACAATGACAATGTACATTCTCATAATCATACAATCAAGTGTTGATTGATGGCATACAATCATTCATTCATACTTATTTGCACTAGATGTGATCAATAGTGCAACATTAGCAGACATACATGCATTATAATGAAGCAAATACTAACATACATCACACAAACATGAAATCAACCATCACCTACCTCGAAACCAAGCTTGAATCCTCCTAAGATACTTGAATATTCCCTTTTTGGATTCTCTCCACTTGTTCTAGGTCTACAAACAATTAATATACGCAAGGATCAATAATTAAAGGTCTAATTATCCGAATTATAACAAACCCAATAACCCAAGACCAAACCCATGATCCTAAGGTGCAGGTAGGGCTTTTTCCCACCATTAAATTCAGTCCAAAACCCCTCCCCCAATAATTAATAAACAAGAATCTAAGTTCTACGGATCGAAAAATGGATTAGGGGAGTAAGAACCTTACCTTTTGCACCAAAAGTAGTGGAAAACTGTCAAGTAATTGCCTGGGGTCGTCTCCTAGATCTTAAGAACTAAGTTTGCAGAATAAAGATGTTTTTGGGGTTTATTTCCGACTTAAGTCGCGACTGGCCCGCTATGGCGGCCCTCATCCCACCACAACGGCCCGCCCAGGCGAGATAATTCTCGCCCTGGCGGCTTGCACAGAAACAGAGAGTCAAAAGTTGAGTTTCAAATCCCTATTTAACAACACACCTTCATCCCATGACACTCAGAAACTACCCGTTCACGCTAAGATCAGTTTTGGGAGTTCAACTCGCACGAATTCGATTCCGTAAAGTCGTACGGGTTTCTTATGGTCTTAGCTATCTAATCGTGTTATCAAATTCATAATTAGATCTTTCATTCATGACCAGATCTCCCTAGACCTCACTGACTCCGATTTCGTCCAAATCTGGACTACGCTAGGAATTTTCAAGTTACAACCAAAAAGTTTTCCGATCCAAAAAATTTCCCTGTTGGCTTTTCTATAACGACGGGAGCGGGTCGTTACACACCAAATTCGATGTTATAGCTCACATTGTCTCTATGTCGGTTAAAAGGTAATCTCCCACAATAATAAACTATGGTTACTTTTATAAGTATCTCATGAATGTTTTGACGATGTTAGCTTGCATTGACCTTATTTTACGACTTATGTTTTCTAACTCTTTATACTCATATTTTAGCTTGGTCATTGTATGTCATGGAAATGTCCCTTTTTAGCATGTTTCTAAATGTTTTCATGCATGGCTATTATACTTGGAATATATTTTGCACTAACGCATACTCTTGCCTACATTTCCCCAAATGTAGGGTTCGATAGTCAGGATTCCTAGTTTCGTGGCTAGAGTTCGTTGAGGAGATTTTGAGTTTTGGTGAGTCCTCATGCTTCGAGGATCGGATATTTATTGTTTTCAGTCTTTCCTTACTTTCAGTTTTGGAACATGATGTACGGGCTACGCCCAGATTCATTCTTATGTACTAGATGGCTTTGAGACGATGTTTAGATTTCCGTTTTTCTATATAAAACTTTGATACATTGAAATTGTCTTTTAAATTTCTTTATTCTATTTCTTGTATGATGAAAGCTAAGTGGCTTGTATGGGGCCTCTCGGGATCTTATACACCATGTTACGCCTAGGGGCTACCTTGGATCGTGACAATGAGTTCAACGTTCTGGTACTTCTGAAATTATAGGTTTAAATTTTATATTTAGTTGAACATCTAGGAGAAAGACTGCATTTTCCCTTGAACTCTTGAAGTAATGGGATGTCTAACTCATGATAATATAATATATATGACATGACCCATCAATAGATCCATTTTTGTCATATAATATTTCAAACAACACACTAAATAGATGTTATATTCACAAAACATGATTAATTCACTTTCAAGAGGCCTCTGTGGTGAAACAGTAGATATGTGAGATTCATGATCTCGTGTTAAATACCGTGGAAGTTTGAGTCCTTTTCAATTCATATTAAGCATTCTCAATAAAAGAGTTTGGATCAAATCGATAACTTGATCTATAAGGACATATGCAAAAAAAATAAAAAGATGCTTGTGCATGTGTATATTTATATATGAATGTCATTAAATTAGACTCATTCTGAATTCAATGACTATATGGCACATTAAGAAGAAGGAAAAGAAGTTATATTTTACTTTGCCTTTGCAATCTTTGTTTAGTGCGGCTAAATGTTGGAGTAGTCATCAAAGTGCTAAAATATTACTTATATTGTATATGAATATTTAAGGTACTGTGAAAATTAAATCTGAAAAGGAAGGGGTTAAATACTATAAGTTAATGGCATGATTAGTGACTATTAATGTAAGAACCATTAATAAACTATTGCAAACCTGAAAATTAAGAACTGAAGTGAATGTAGTAGAAGATTTAAATAAATAAAAAAAGGAGTTACAAACAAATTATATCTTGCGTTTTATGTTATTTATTGAAAGTAGATCACATTATTTGTCACCCAAAGTTTGTGTAGTATTATTCTGAACTTGGATGTCTTAAGATTTAATTACTTAATTACTCTACATTTAGATAATAAATTAAATTAACAAAAATTAAGCTATATAGTGTAATTTTTTTATCACGATAATAAGTAGATTTTAAATATTTACTTAAATTAAATTTGATATATATATATATAGCGAATGAGTGTTTTATAGGTAAAAGATTCAGGAGTTTACATTTTAAATGAACTAATGAAGCAAAAAAATTTATACGATCCATATAAAGAAATTAAACTCATAAATTCCTCTTGACATGATGGAATATAGATTGATGGTCCAAGAAACTTTTGCTTTGCGGATTTTTCTCTTCAACTTGTCATGTTTTTACATGTAGTGGGTGGGGGCTACCGTAGGTATGTAGTTGATAGCAACAGTGATTTTCTTAAAGATTAAATAAGAAAATATTAAGAGCGAGTGTGGGGAGGTGCATAAATAAAAAAAATTAAGGGCGAATAAAAAATAAATAAATAAAGTACTTTAAAAATATTGATTACTGGGTAAATCAACTACTATTTATAAGGGGGGGAGACCGGTAGTTGACAACGATAGTAACTTCTTCTTTTTATAGATTATTGTAAATTAACAAAACCCCAAATCAAATCGAGCAGAATAAAGAAGTTGCTTCTAAAATGTCGAAATACTAGACAAGTCTTCCACTCTATATAGAGAGAGGAGGTTCCTACTTTAGGTATGTAGCTGATAGCAACAATAATTTTCTTATAGATAATCGTAGATTAATAAGATCTCATAAATCAATAGTAGAATAGAATAAAAAAATTGCTTCTAAGAATGACGAAATATTAGGTAAATTACACACTATATATAGCCCCTATCGTCCAGGAAACGTTGTTAAATGTAGAAGGTTCAAGCAAGGTGAACCGTGCACTATGTATAGCTCCTATCGGCCACAGAATCTAGTTAAATGTAGAAAGTTCAAGTAAACCATGCATTATATATATAGCTCTTATTAGCCGGGAAACTTTGTTAAATACAGAAGGTTCAAGTAAATCGTTCACTAAGTTTCTTAGTCTTATTCTGGTGCAACTGTCAGATGGATTTGTTACGAAGTGTTGTGACACAAATATTGAAGTAGCATGTAGGATACCAAAATCACCACCACAACAACAGAAAGATGGAACACGTCATTTACTAAAGGTCGGATAAAAGGTTGTGGTAAAGATGCCTAAAGTGAAACTAACTCAAACTTTCCACACCTCAGAGATGCTAAGAATTCCCAATGAAATAGCGCAACACTGTTTGTAAAATGTTTTCCTTTTTTCTAGAGAACGAATTCCAATGGATGGAACTTTCACTTTTGTCAAGTCACACAAGTGAAGGCATTTTTTGCACTCAAGAAGGATATGCCAAAAAACTTCTCAACAAGTTTGGGCTGAAGCAAAGTAAAAAGTTTGCTACTCTTGAGACAAACGCAAGATTAAGGAGTGACGAAAGCTCACTTCTTGCAGATCCCAAACCTTTTAAAGTTTTTGTTGGAAGTCCTCTACATTTTACTGCTACAAGACAAAATATTACCTTCTCTGTTAGGATATGTCGGCAGATTTATGCAATCACTAAAAACAGCATCACTTGAAAGTTGCGAAGAGGATTTTGAAATATAGCAATTCACCATCAGATCAATATAAGCTTATTTTTTCCAAAGAATAATGATTTGATATTAAGGGGTTATACTTATGTTGATTTTGATGGCTATTTGGATAATCAAAGATCTATATCGGGCTATATTTTACTCTTGGTAGAACATGTATTTCTTGGTGCAACAAAAAGCAAGACTCAATTTATTTATCTATTATGGAGGTGGAATATAAAACATCAATTGTTACTGCTCAAGAATCAAGAATGTGTATGGCTTCAAAGACTTCCCGAAGACTAGTATTTATCTATATCAAAGCCAAAGAAAGTTTTTGGAGACAATCAAAGTGTTATCAAGCTTGCAATAATCCCATATTCCATACCAGAACTAAGCATTGAAGTGGAACATCATTTCATCCAACAAAGAACTATAAACACTTTATAGGTGTGATGTCAGGAAAATATTGATGATATATTCACCAAGTTACTTCTTAAAGCTTCGTTTGGGTTCTTCATCGTCAAGCTTGGAGTAATTTCCAAAAAAATCACTTTCAGGAGGAGTGTGAAAAAATTAAAGTTGATCTTTTGAAATATCATGGATTTTTTAATAATGTTTCTAAAATGACCTAGTGTAATATTTTGAAGAAATATCTACATCTTCTAGAATCTTGCAAGAAGATACAGTTTAGTAGATCTTTCTTGTAGATATATCTAGACAATATCTAGAACCATCCCTAGACAACCATGATTTTCAATCTAAAATCATCCCTCTCTTTCAAAGTGACCTCTTTAGTTGAGTCCTCCAACCTTAATTATCGAACTTGGGCCAGTAGAAAGTCTCTAATTTATTATTTTTCTATTATTAGACACATGTAAATTAAGGATAGTAAAACTCTTTCTTGGCGAGCTTGCACCATCTTGGTATTGAGATTGTGTCACCTCTCTAAAGCAACTTTGTTTGTGCTTTCCTTTTAAAATCCTCTTATAGACTGCAAGTGCACTTCTTTCCCCTTCTTTGATCGATACGCCATCCCTTTGCCTCCAGAGATGGTTATTAAACCCATCCTTAAATTGATATATTCTTTGCTAAACCACAATAATAATAATTCTTATTCATGCTTCAACGATAGCCTCGTTTGAATACAATAGAGAGATTTTGAAACATAAATTTTTAATCTTCAAAATTACACGATGTAGTGCTAGCCAATGTATTCTCCAATATTTATGGTAGAGCTTCATTCTTGTTGAACAACCAAAAGAGGGTCCTCCATATTTTATGAGAAGATCTACATCTTATTATACCTCTTTAGGCCCCCTGCCCCGAGCTCGGGGCCAGCGAGGCCAACTAGTGGACCCCCGTGCCTGAGGCCCTGCCCGCCTCGAGGCCTCCTGCCTTGAGCTCGAGTTGTTCTTCAACTTGTTCATTAACATTTCAGCTTCTTAAACTTGCTTCACACTTATATTCACACTCAGGGGCGGATCTACGTGGACAGGTGGGGGTGCCACGGCACCCAGTGATCTCAGAAAAAACGTCGTTTATATATGTATATATGGATAATAATTCAACATATATTACTTTTGCCACCCAATGACCGAAATACGGAACAACTCAATTGGCGAAGGAGTTGGTCTGCCACACAGCCAACGAGGGTTCGAACCTCACTGCCAACACTTATTTTTTTGCTTGCTCTTTTTCTTCTTTACTTATCTTTTTTTTCTTTTTCATTAGTATGTAAAGTGCTTAATTTTTTTTTCTCCATTCATTCTTATTTATTTACTATTCTTTATTAATTCAAATTGACTCATTTTCATGATTAATTTTAGTTCTTCTTTTCTTTTCTTTTTTGTCTTTTTCATTAGTATGTAAAGGGCTTAATTTTATTTTTCTCCATTCATTCTTATTTATTTACTATTCTTTATTAATTCAAATTGACTCATTTTCATGATTAATTTTTAATTTTTTTTTACTTTCTCTTGTACTAATTATTAATTTCTTGATATGGGTGTTACATGTTTATTTTTATCAATTAATGAGTACTAAATTATGAACGTCAAATAAATATTATTAAGAATATATTTAAATAGTAGTTTTTTAAAATATGTTTTAAAAATGATGAATATTATTATTAGAGCTTTATTTATTTTTTTTTAAAAAAAGATTCTTTCAATCTTCACCGACGTTCTTGCTAAGTAAGATGACTTGGCTGAAACTACAATTTTTATTCTTTCCCTACTATATATCTCCAACAACACATAAAGTCAATGTAATATGAATATATTATGTTAATACTATTAGATGGTTTATACAAGATCAAATTTTAATGTGAAAAATCTTTTTTTTTCTCAAAGTTTCAGCGAATAAGACATCTAATTCCAAAAAGGAGTTTTTTTAAATATATTTTAAAAATGATGAACATTATTATTAGAGCTTTATTTTAAAAAAAATTAAAGGTTCTTTCAATCTTCACCGACGTTCTTGCTAAGTAAGATGACTTGGCTGAAACTACAATTTTTATTCTTTCCCTACTATATATCTCCAACAACACATAAAGTCAATGTAATATGAATATATTATGTTAATACTATTAGATGGTTTATACAAGCTCAAATTTTAATGTGAATTTTTTTTTCCTCAAAGTTTCAGCGAATAAGACATCTAATTCCAAAAAAGAAAAAAATTTGAATTGTTTAGTTATCTCTAATCTCAGAATATCTAAAAGAAAATATTACTAGCATGCATATTTGATCGATTTGTTTATAAAAATAAAATAAAATCAGTAACCTGAATTATAACCCAAAATTAAAGCAACCGATCATTTTATCTGACTTGAACGTTGTGGCACCCACGACCTCCAAATCCTAGATCCGCCCCTGCTTACTCATACATTGCACAAGTATGACTTGAAGCTACTTATGAAGGCCTAAGACTTGGCTATGAATATAGACTATGTTAATGATGACCAAAAATGGATACTTAGCTTGGATGGGATTATGGGGTCTTATTCATGCATTGCACAAGTATGTTTTGAGGTTACTTGAGAAGTAGTTCTCTTATGATATGAAAGACTAAGGGTGGAGTAATGCTTATATGATGCTTATGTTGGAGACATTGCTTATGATTATGATATTGTCTCTTATACTTATAGTTTATGTTTCATGAAGTATTTCTTATGCTTATGGATTATGTCTTATGTTGACTAACCCTTATGATATTATGCTCTTATGATGTTATGCTAGCTA
>JAJOOO010007842.1:0-34940 GCA_029582685.1 Solanum piurae | reverse complement strand
ATTGTCCGACCTCAAAGCCTTTAGCTTACAACCACTTTGTCTTTTCGCAAAAGCTCTAAATTTCTTGAAAACTGAAAGCACTTGAGACTTGTTACTCAGAAAATACACCCAAGTCATCCTTGTTAAGTCATCAATAAAGAGCACAAAATATTTATTGTGTCCCAAAGATGATGTCCGCATAGGTCCACACACATCAGTGTGAACTAGTTCAAGTTTTTCAGTTGCCCTCCAGGTAGCACTTTTAGGAAATGATTTCCTGTGTACCTTACCCATCTGGCATGACTCACAAACTTCTTTAGACAGTGAAATCTCAGGTATTCCTTAGTCAAGCCCTTTTCATACATAGACTTTAAAGTAGCATAGTTAAAATGACCATATCTTTTGTGCCACAACCATGACTCATCCTTACGTGCAAAATTTGCACTATCAACCCTCCCATCTAAAGGAAAAGTTTTATCTACCATTTCTACTTTAACAATCAAACTATCTTCAGAGTCAAAAATCAAACAATGTTTGTCCTTAAAGATAAGGAATAGCCTTTAGACATAATTTGAGCCACACTTAACAAGTTACATTCTAAAGAAGGAACATACAACACATCATGCATAAACTTTGTACCTTGCGTAGTATGAAAGGAAACGGAACCCTTTCCATGTGCATCAACCATTTCACCATTTCCCATCCTAACTTTAGCTTTGAATGACTTGTCAAATGTGTGAAACAAGAGCTCATTGTGTGACATATGACTCGTACATTCACTATCTATGAACCATGAGGATTTGTTGGCTGTGTTTTCTACATGAGAAGCCATAAACAAGATTTCTTCCTTATTTTCAAACTTTTCAACAAAATTTGCCTGCTGCACATGGTTTTGTTGTGGTTGATTATGCCTGGCCCTGCAATTTTTCTCAATATGACCATCTTTCTACAGAATCTACACTGAATCGGTGGCTTTCCTTTGAACCAACAGTCTTTTTCTTGATGATTAGTTCTTTTACAGTGGCTGCAAGGTGGAAACTTCCCTCTCTTTGAAGATTCCTTACTTGGTTTTCCCTTTTATAATTTATCTCCTTCCATTCTTCTATTGTCCTTCATAGGCTGTTTGCCTTTATGTTGTGCTTGAAATGCCGCTTCTGCTACTTCTTCATCTCTTATACTTGATCTTTGTTCTTGGGCTTGCAACTTGCTGATCAGTTCTGCCACATATAAAGTCTTCAAATCACAAGATTCTTCTATTGCTGAAATCTTGGACTCAAACCTTGCTGGTAAGCTTATCATCATCTTCTCCACCACCCTTGAATCTGGAAAGGTTTCACCAAACAGCCTTACTTTGTTTACAATCTCCACAAGTTTGGCAGAATACTCTTTCACAGTATCTCCTTCTTTCATCCTTAACATCTCAAATTCTCTTTTGAGAGTTAAGAGTTTGACAGTGTTCACTCTGTCACTTCCATCGAACTACTCTTTTAGCTTTTCCCATACTTCTTTAGGTGTTTCACAAGCCATTATTCTTGTGAAAATCACATCTGAAAGTGCTGTATGAAGACATGTGAGAGCCTTTGGTTTTCTTGACTTCACATCTTCATAAATCCTCATTTGTGCAACTGTTGGATTTGCCCCAAGTGGAAGAGGATCATCTTCACTTTCAATTGTTTCCCATAGACTAAGAGCTTTGAGATAAGCCTTCATCTTTATCACCCATATGTGATAATTTTCTCCTGTAAACATAGGAGGGCCTGCACCCAAGAAGCTATTGGATGCCATGTTACTGCTGCTCAGCTCTCACCTTAGAAGGAGAAAAAACCTTAGCCTTCTTGCCTTCACAGATCCCTCAAGAAGAAGAGCTCTTGATACCACTGTTAGGATTTGAAACTTTTAGAGAAAAAAGATAAGGTTCAGCAGAGGAAATTTTCATTCATTTCAGCTTTTTAAAAAACATACACACATATATCTACATAAGCTTTTCCAAAGTTAGTAGTGGACCATACATATCCAACCACTATTGACTTTCTTACAAAACATATTCCATAAAACAAGGACTACCTTTCCTTTACATACTTAACATAATATTTAAAAAGAGACAATTAAACAAAAAACAATCTAGAAATATCTCATTTTCTAACATGAACAACTTCCCAAATAGGCAAGAAATGCAGTTTGGGTTGTCCTCACCAACCCAACAACCATAACACGTCTTAAGCTGGTAACGAATCATGCTACAAATAATATAAATAGTTAAAATATATAACTATAGAAATGATGGTAAGAAAATAATTTAAAAATTGTCTTGATAACAACCTTGTTGTTCGGGGCTTAGCTTCGATCCATTTCTTCCTCACAAAGAGGAAGATTGGATAATTTGGCTTTTAGCTCCTCTAGATACTTCTTACCACCAAACCACTCAAGGAGCTCTGTTAGGTCCTTCATATTCTCATGACTAGAAAAGAGAGGTGTCAATGCACATTCATGGCAAACCGATTGATTAAATATGCAAGGGTAACCGATTGATTAAATCTGAAAGGGTAATAGTCACCTTCCATATTCCTGTCCTGTCAAAGAAGAAAAAATACACCAGACAGAGCTCACTTCACTTGCAGAAAAAGGGGAATTCCTTTATTTTTCTAACTGTCTAATACTCACTCTGTTTCACAAAGAATGACCTAGTTTGACTTGACACGGAGTTTAAGAAAATAAAGTAGACTACTTTTGAATTTTGTGGTCTTAAATTAAAGTTATATCGAATGTACAAAATTGCCCTTTAATCTTGTGGTCTTAAAAATGTCATGTGGAAAGCTGAAATTAAAATGTTACCAAAAAAAATGTTTTGAGTAAAGTAAATGTTCTCTTAAAATTATATACAATTATATGCTCTAACCTTTTGCATCCATTATCCATATAAAATCACACTCTATAGAAAGTCTTGGTTTATTAAGGAGATTTTAGAGTTTGAAAGGAATTAAGTTGCCACTGTTGTTTAATCCGATTTACTAAGATATAACTTTGCAAAATTTTGTGAGAGATAATAAAATTTAAAGTATATTTCAGAAAGTTAAAATCATTAAGAAAATATAATTTATAAATATAATTTATAACAAAACAGAAACAAATATTGAAAAGAAGAAAATCGAACCCACTGAATACACAGTGTGCCTTAAGGAAATTAATCTCCTCAAGTACTCGAGGTTAATAGAATATATCCTCCCTGAAAAGTACGATCTGTATATATTGGTACCAAAATCCACACAGTATCAGCTAACCACTCAACGACAGTAAAGTACACTAGAATTTGTTTATGCATAATAAGAAGTTTAGGAAATTCGTTGTTAAAAAATGAGAGGAGACCCTCTATTTATAAACAACAAAGAGTAGTATGAACGGGTGTTTATCGTGCCTTATCAGAAAGGTCATAACCATTTAGAAAAATCACAACCGTTCGGATCACGACTCTTAAGAAAAATCACACATGTGGACATTCCATTTCACACCCTCATGCCATCTTCTTCAATATTAATATCCCTCGGATCAATATCAGCAAGTAACTTCTCTAAAGGAATAGAAGCAACATCTTCTCCATCAGCAACATAAATGGTTTATGATCGTTGATATTCTTTATCACGGCTCGATATGAATCATAACCGAGGGCATAGTCTCCAGAGTCTAGACGGAAGGATTGCTCAAGTCCATATAATAATGCTGTCATGGCTGCAACCTGGCCTTCTGAACATAGTAGCTTTTACAGAAAGCTTGATCTCTCCGAAGTCATTAGTTTCTAATTATGTATGATCGGTGGTCCTCCGAAAACAACCTCTTTACCTCCACGAGGTAGAGGTAAGGTCTGCGAATGGTCTACCCTCCTCAAATTTGTGAGATTTCACGGGATATGTTATTGTTTCTTATGTATGATCGATGCACTTTTTAATACATTTTTTAAATATTTTGAATTGTCAATTATAGTGATTTATAGTACCTTCTACGTAGCTTGCAAAAATATAAATTTTATTTCAAAAATTTGAAAATTCGATGAGTAAATTCTCGATCAAACTTAAACTGTTTGACTCTTGAAAAACGAAAAGTGCCACATAAATTGAAACAAAGAAAATATGTTTTTGTTGTTTGTATGAATTATTGAACAACCCAAAATTCAGTGATTTCTCCTACATTAAATGATCTTTCAAATTGATCAAGACTCTCTAATTTATGGTCTCTTCCAATTGTAATTTCATTGAATTTGCTTCACTAATAAGCTCACGTTTTGACTTTGATCGTTATGGACTGTTTCATTTCATAGGGCACCGTATATTCTTACATTACCTTCTTTAAATTTTAAGCTCAAATATACCTTTGTTATTATGGTTTCACTAAGGGGTTTAAAATACGAAGAAATAAATATAGAACTATTGGAATAATAATTCAAAGTTGGAGTAGGAAATAGGAATCCTAAATTGTTTAGAATTTGTTAATTGATATTTATTTAATTCATGTCTAGTCAGATTTTATTTGTCCTAGTTTATATTAAAACAAATTTTCCTATCCTAATTTAGTTTGGTTTCTTACCATTATTTTACATAAAAAGAAATATTTTGAGTTTATAAATAAAATATTTTCATTCAAAACTAACTTTAAAATATACACTATTCACGACCTTCCCTTCAAATTTGCAAAGGTATTTATGAATTATCCCCCTTGTTTCTTTCTGCCGCTGTTTTTTGTGTTTTATTTCACTTGGATTTCAATTTTTGATTCAATGTTTATATAATTATCGAGGACACAATTTTAGATACAAGTGTACTGAGGCGGTGGATTAGAGTAGAATGTTAGTAGGCAGGTTAGCTAATTATCGTCAACCGTTTTAGCATTATTCTTGTAGTTTTTTTGCCTTTTGATTATCACACTAGCTCGTTGATACTAGTCCTTTTATGAATGTTTTTCTTATTATTTGTCATAAGGAGGGGACCTTAGGTTCACGTGAAGTCGTGAATCAATACCATTATGCGCGCCAAAGGGATCTCTATAAGAGTTAACTAACCAATATTTTTTAATTAAATTTCAGGGAAGAGCGTAATGGAGTCGTCAAACAATAATACAGAGCAGATGGATGTTGATCAGGTCAGTTCTGATGATATTGCTTACTTATAATTGAGTTTAAGTATTCCAAGTCGACTCTTTTCTGATAACATATGATGGCTAGCTAACAACATACGCCAATTCGATATATTTTATTGTTTGTCTGATCATTCTTTCTTGTCCTAACTAGCTAGGCCTTGACAGTTCACTTCGAAGAGGGAATAGTTATGAACATCCTTAGTAGGTTATCTGTGCGATCTCTTTATCAATACAAATGTGTTTCAAAATTTTGGAATACATTGATCTCTGATCCCTACTTTAAGATGAAGCATTTCAAGCATGCCAAGAACGATCAAAATTCCCAAAAGTTTCTTATTACCCATCTGTGCCGGAATGAATATAGATTTAACAGCTACAGTTGTCCTATATCGTTGGTTCAAATGGTTGAGGATGCACAAAAACTTGATTGTCCTTTAGGCTCTAAACCACTTTTTGGAGTCATGTGTAGTTGCGATGGCTTTGTTGTTGTCATAGTTTCCGATAATATGTTGGATAATAAACACCCCACACATTTGCTATGGAACCCCTCCATAAGAGAATCAATAGTACTTCCCGCTCCACAGTCTGAAATATGCGGCTATACTTGTTATGGATTTGGTTATGACTCAACTAGCGGTGACTATAAGATCTTTAGAATTTGTGATCAAGAATATAATGAAATTCTTGGATTGAAAAGTGGTTCCTGGAGAAAAATTGATAAACATCCTCATGTTGTTTCCAATGAGGTGACTCGTACTAGTTGTTTGGCATTTCTACACGAGACATTTCATTGGATCGGTAGAATAATAGACCCTAGATCACATTGGATTGGTGGCTCGAGAATATATTCTCTCGTTTCATTTAGTATTTCAAAAGAAGTGTACGGAGAGATACCATTGCCAGAGGAAATATTATCCTTGGTGGACATCAAATACCTTGGTGTTATAGTTTTGGATGGAATGCTATCTGTTTATTCTGTTACTTTTGATCGGGATCAGGATTTGCAAACTTTAAAGTTATGGGTATTGAAAGACTATGGTGTCAAGGAATCTTGGACTGCATTGTGTACTATAGAAAATCCCTCTTTTTATAGAGTCATTCCGAAATATAGGTTTGCGGATGGTGAACTCCTATTCAGTTGCATTCATGAACCTAGTCGTGGGAATGTACTTTTTACATCCGTTGGACAATTTGTGTCATGGCTGCCACCTAGCATTCAGGAGATAATAGTTTTTATAGAAAGCTTGATCTCTCCGAAATCATTAGTTTCTTATGTATGATCGGTGGTCCTCCTAAAAATAGTGTCTGTACTTTTTACATTATTTCTTATGAATGATTGATTCTCTTTTCTTTTTCCATTAATTATGTTACAAACTTGTAGTCTTATTATTATTATCATCAATTATGCTCTTATTATTATTATCAATTATATATGCTCTATTGATAAAAGATAATCTCGGAATTAATTAATAATCAGAGTTTTATACAATTCTAATATTATATTGAAACTAATTAATTCTGCAACACTAATCTAAGTCTTATCAATTCATTAATTTACACAGTCGAAAGCTTTAATAAGTTCGAAGTTGAATTGTCAAAATGTTCATAAAAAAATAATAGACCATTTTATCCTTATTAATAAAAGTTAATCTCTATTTAAATAACATAATTACTTATTAAATTATAACTATGGTGAACATAATTAATCAGTAAATGTTAAATATTTGTCATTCCACTACAAAGTTACACAATAAATTGTCTTATAACATGATATCTCTTAATTATTCAAAATGAGCCAGTTTTACCTTTTGTTATATTTTTGGCTTTAAATATACTTTCGTCATTATGTTTTAATATACGATACGAATCATGAAGAAATAAACACAAAACTAATATATATTATATAAACATGAAGAATAATTTTAATTTTATATAAATAAATAGTGTAATTTTTCATTATTAAAGGGCTTCAAATAAACCCCTAGGCCTAAACTGGCTCCGCCCCATACCACCCTAAACAAATAATGTATAGAGAAGATGTTGGTAAGTTTAATAGACAACAGAAAAAGAAGAAATCACGACCTTCCTTTCAAATTTGCAAAGGTATCTGTTTTTGTGTTTTTTCCTCTTAGATTTCCATTTTTAATTCAATATTTATATAATATATTATCGAGGACACAATTTTAGATAAATGTGTATAGGAGGTCGCAGATTAGAGTAGAATGTTAGTAGGTAGGTTAGCCAGTTGTCGCTTTTTGGCAGGGTAGGCTTAGTGGTAGTCTGCGCGCAACACCTTTTTATGAATGATTTCCTTAGTAGTTATCAAGTTTTCTTCACAACCGTATTTTTTTTGTAAGCTTAAGGTCTGCGTATACTCTGCCCTCCCCATGGCTACTACTTACCGCACCAAAAGGCTCTCGATAAGAGTTAACCAACCACAATTTTTTTTATTAAATTTCAGGGAAGAGCATATTGGAGTCGTTAAACAATATAATACAGAACATATGGAAGTTGATCAGGTCAGTTTTGATGGTGTTGATTACTTACAATTGAGTTTAGGTATTCCAGTCGTCGATAACATATGATGGCTAGATAACAACGCCAATTCGATATATTTTATTAATGTTTGTCTGATCACTCTTTCTTGTCCTAACTAGGCCTTGACAGTTCACTTCGAAGAGGGAATAGTTATGAACATCCTTAGCAGGTTATCTGTGCGATCTCTTTATCAATACAAATGTGTTTCAAAATTCTGGAATACATTGATCTCCGATCCTTACTTTAAGATGAAGCATTTCAAGCATGCCAAGAACGACCAAACTTCCCAAAAATTTCTTATTACCCATCTGTGCTCGAATGAACATAGATTTAACAGCTACTGTTGTCCTATATCTTCGGTTCAAATGGTTGCGATGGCTTGGTTGTTGTCTTAGTTTCTGGTATTATGGTTGATAAACACCCCATACATTTGCTATGGAACCCTTCCATAAGAGAATCAATAGTACTTCCCACTCCAGAGTTTGGAATAGTCAAAAGTACTCGTTATGGATTTGGTTATGACTCAACCAGCGGTGACTATAAAATCCTTAGAATTTGTGATGAACAACCTAGTGAAATTCTTGCGTTTAAAGGTGGTTCCTGGAGAAAAATTGATAAACATCCTTATGTTGTTTCCAATGCGGTGACTCGTACTAATAATATGGCATTTGTACACGAGGCATTTCATTGGTTCGGTAGCTCAACAGACCATAGATCACAAGTTGTGTTTGATTGGACCGGTAGCTCAAGAATATATTCTCTTATTTCATTTAGTATTTCAAAAGAAGTGTATGGAGAGATACCGTTACCAGAGCAAATGTTATCCTTTGTGGGCATCTTCTATCTCGGTGTTTTAGTATTTGATGGAATGCTATCTGTTTATTCTGTTACTTTTGCTCCGCGTCTGCATTTGAAAACTTTAAAGTTATGGGTATTGAAGAACTATGGTGTCAAGGAATCTTGGAGTGCATTGTGTACTATACAAGATCCCTCTTTTTATAGAGTCATACCAAAATATAGGTTTGAAGATGGTGAATTACTATTCAGTTGCGTTCATGAATCGGATTGTGGGATTGTATTGCGTACATCCGTTGGACCATTTGCGTCATGGATGCAAGCTAGCATTCAGGACATAATAGTTTTTTACAAAAAGTTTGATCTCTCTGAAATCATTAGTTTCTAATGTATGATGGGTGGTCCTCCGAAAAACAGTCTATTTACCTCCACGAGGTAAAGATAAAATCTGCGTATGCTCTACCTACCTAGCCCACTTGTGAGATTTCACTAAATATGTTGTTTTTTACGTATGATTGATGCAATTTTCTTTTTCCAATAAGTCTTAAAAGGATAGTGACCGGGCATGTTTAAACTTTTTGATAGACTAATTAACAGTTTCTTTGATGTTAATTTTTTTGAATTCTTCTTTTCTTTTGTGTCAAGGTCCATCGGAAACAGTTTCTCTATCTTGTAAAAGTAGCTTATTATAATTAAATAATAATTATGGTCTTATCAATATCAAGATTTTGACTCTTTGTAATATAAATTACATTGACTTTAAAAGGAGAGAAAATGGTCAAATATATCTCTGAATTATTCAAAATAAATCCGTTTACCTATATTGTTATCTTTTTGCTCAAATAGCAAAGTAGCTCAAAAATACCCTTTTTACCGACGATTACCCCTAAACAATGAAAAATAGTCCAATTTTGCACTTTGGACTATTCGAAACAAATATATATATTACTCCTCTCTCCCAATTTATGTATTATAATCGAAATTTCGAGATTCAAACTTTTAATCTTTAATCGTGAATTCAAATATAATCTTTGATTGAGAATTCTAATATAAAATCTTTAAACTTTTTGAAATAAATTTGAAAAGAACGTAAAAAAACAAATTATAAATCACAATAATTAATAATTTAAAGTATTTAAAAGTTATATAAAGAAATTCTACTTTAGAAAAACTTGATTGACTTTAAAAATTTTAACGGTGTCACATAAATTGAGACATATGTAACATAAAATAAAAATCAAAAAGAAGGTTTTTGAATTGGTAAATGAACCCTTTTTTTGTTTTCTATTCGATGCCCGTTGTCCGCAATAGAGTTCGACTAATTCAAATTCGTCATTCAGAGAAGCACTCCTACTTAAGATTTTTTCATAGCCGGGGTTCAAAATCGAGACCTTGGTTTAAGAGATCGACTAATCCAGATTCATCATTCCAGAGATGTGTTTTTACCAAGATTTTTTCATAGTCAAGTTTGAAATCGAGAGCTCTGGATAAGAAAGGAGTGGCGAAGTTTTGTGGCTATACCATATCATATGCCACCAAATATTTTCTCACATCTATCTATCTCCACTATAATCAAGATTCATCAAAAAAAAAAAAAACATCAAAAATGTCAAATGATGAAACTCCAATTCGTTTTGGCATCATAGGATGTGCAGAAATTGCAAGAAAAGTCTCAAGAGCTATTAATTTATCCCCAAATTCTACTCTTTATGCCCTAGCAAGTCGTTCAATTGAAAAAGCTCACAACTTTGCAATCAAGAACAATTTATTTTCTGATTCTTTGAAGATTTATGGAAATTACAGTGAAATTCTTGATGACCCTTTTGTTGATGCTGTGTATATGCCATTACCCACTACTTTTCATCTTCATTGGGCTATTTTAGCTGCTGAAAAGAAGAAACATTTGTTGTTGGAAAAACCTACTGCTTTGAATGTTGAAGAATTGGATAAGATTCTTGATGCTTGTGAAAAAAATGGGGTTCAGTTTATGGATGCCAGTATGTGGTATCATCATCCAAGAACTGGGAAAATGAAGGAGATGATTCTTGATTCTAAGCTATTTGGACAAGTTAAAGCTGTAAGTTTTAGAGGGTGTTTTTTTTTGGCATATCTAGACACCTCAGCTTGGCCTCGAACACTCAACTTGTTCCTTATTGTGTCTCGTGGATATCTGATGCTGACGGGACACATAAAGTTGGAGTGTTGAACTGATGTAGTGGAGACGAGTTGAGGTGTTTAGATGTCGACTCTCATAGTTGGATTGTTTAGGTATTTGGTCTCAACTAGCAAATTAAACACTCGACTCGTCCTTACGGTGTCTCGTGGACACCCCCCAACACTGGCTTGACACATTAAGTTGGAGTGTTCAACTGATGCAATGCAGACGAGTTGAGGTGTCTAAGGTGTGGAGTCTCAAAGTTGGAGTCTTTAGTTGCTAGTTGAGGTTAAGTTTGAATGATCTTTTTTTAATTATAGTACAATGTTCTAATTTATAATTCAGATATAGCTTAGTTTTAACTCTGTTATACTTCAGGATAATTTATGTCCATACTGTTAGGAATTTGTTCCGTATTTGAGGTATTTGGCATTGCCCTCGAGCATTGTTCTAGTGGTAAGAGGTCAGCTTGTATCGTTAGCAAGTTGTCTCGTATTTGGGATATTTGGACCCTGAGCTTTGGTGTAGTGGTAAGAGCTCAGCTTGTGCAGTTATTGTCTCGTATTTGGGGTATTTGGACCCCAAGTTTTGGTGTACTGGTAACTAGTAAATGCTCAGCTTGTACGGTTAGCAATTGTCTTGTATTCGTTGTAGCAAAATGTCTTGTATTTGGGGGGAATATGGGCCCCGAGCTATGATCTAAGAGCTCACAGCCTGTAATGTGTGGGTTACGCGCATGTCACAAGTTCAAACCTTGATACAGACATAAGCCTAGTGTTTAAGTAGAGAATGTTAGAGGGGCGGGCACATTATCCATCGTATTTCAACCTATACTCCATTGGACCTCAGGGGTTTCTCTGTTATCAAAAGAATTTGTTTCATATTTTAGCTTTAGTGTTGATTGGGTGGACCGCACATGTAATGAAGGGTAAATTGACTAAACTTGGTATATTAGAGCATTATTGACCATTTCCGTTTGTTGATCTCATCTTTTGTGATTCTTTGATGTTCCGAAGGACTGATGTTGTGCATAGTAAAAGGGAAAATAATTTAGTCTGGTTTAGCATGAGTTATCAGGAAAACTTATTAGTATTTGAAGATCCCCTTCGTACTTAAAGTCTTTAGATGTTTTGTACATCTATCTGGAGAAGATTTGAATCAACGTTATGGTCCATGTTTGTATCAGTATACCACAGTGGCTTAAAGTTCCTAATTATGGTTACATTGTAGACAAACATTTAACCATGCCTGGACAATAGGACATGACCAAATTGCGGAATACAATAGCCCCTATTATTAATTTATGGAGACTACTTCCGGTTAGAACTTGACGGCCAGGGGGCTTGCTAATAGAAAAAAGATAGGCCGATCAAAGAAAAACAATGTGCAACTGGTTCTCCACTCCTAGTCACTAGGAAGTGCTATTCTGTCCTCCGGGGGACTGAACTCCACCAATAGGTTCTTTCTCTCAGGTAATTTACGCCAAAAGGTGAACCTTAGCGATTTGTACTAACAGAAAAGTTTGCTAACTGGAAGGCAATAGAATCAGCCTATAGGCACAGGCAAGGCGAATCACTTAGATAAGCCACCATCTTATTCTAGAATTCACCAATTAAGGGGTCAGTGGCAATTATGAATATTTTGATATATGCATTTTGATATGTTTAGATTTTGTTCCAAAAATGTTACTGATGATTGTCTAACTAACCTATACAAGTGCTCTTTTCTTTGGTAAGATCCACAGCTCATCATCATATGCACCAGGCCTGGAATTTCTTGAAAATAACATCAGAGTAAAACCAGATTTGGATGCCCTCGGGGCACTGGGAGATGCGGGTTGGTACTGCATTGGCGCGATATTGTGGGCTATGAACCAAACTTTGCCAACAACTGTGACTGCACTGCCTAATGTTGCAAGAAACTCAGCTGGAGTTATCTTGACATGTAGTGCCTCCTTGTATTGGGAAAAAGAGGAAACCATTGCTACATTTTACTGCTCTTTCATTGCACACGAGACAATGGACTTGCGAGTTTATGGCTCTAATGGGACATGTTATCTCTACGACTTCATTCTCCCGTTTGGAGAGGACTCTGCTTCGTTCAATTTCACATCTGGTGCTAAGTTTGTGGATCTTCATATCGGATGGAACGTGAAACCTCAGGTAGTTGAAGTAACTTCTCAGTTACCACAAGAGGGTTATATGATTCAAGAATTTGCTAGCCTGGTTAAGGCCATTAAATTTTCGAGAAGCAAACCTGAGAGCAAATGGCCTCATACTAGCAGAATCACTCAGCTCGTGCTCGATGCTGTGAACAAATCTATAGACACCGGTTTCCAGCCAGTTCATATGTAAATGCTTATGCTCATTTATGATTCTTTAGTTAACGTTAAGAAAAAAAAACGTATCGAAGAAACAGCATATTATATACCTTGTGTAAGAGAGTTTATGTATGGACCTTTGCCTTGATCAAGATGATTTCTTGAGCTTGTAAATCATCAAATAACTTCTTAGTTCCTTTTTTTTTTTATCATCGTCTTTTACTAATCTGCTATCAGATCAATGTATATAACTTAAATCCATGTTTATGTACTTCCCAAGTATGCAAATTAAGCACATTGATCTGATCGTGTAAAAATTCTTAACGGCGTTGATGAATTATCTATAGGTACTTCAACTCCTTGGATTTGACACATGTATCCTTTTAAGGCATCAAACATACTATTTTGAAAAAGAAGAAGATTTGAGCATAAACTTTCTCATCTCTAGATGTTGTCATTACATATATAAACTCCAAGCCATGAATACAAAGCTTTGGCAAGAAAGGAGTCTGGTAGCAGTGACAACAACAAAAACACCAACACCCTTCTAACTGAGAAACAATACAATTACACAAAAGACTAAAGACCAAAAATAGGACAGAAGAAGTGGAAAAGAATACAAAGATATAATTGAATGAAGGACTGGTAGTATGTATTTTAATTGCTATGGTAAGAAATGCCTTCTCCTATTTACGAGACAAAGGATAGTAGAGTGGTCTTCAAACTTGCTGAATTCACAGATGATTATTACTAGTTCTCCACTGATTGCCTGGTTGAATGATGGTCGTCAATGCTCTTTGCTGCGTGCTTTCTCTTTGCCCGAGAACTACGTTTTCTTGATCGTGTTTTTGGTGGGCGCTTCTCGGTGTGCTCTTGCATAGTGACCAACTTTTCACCAGAAGGAAGCTCTGGAGGAACATCCGGCCATGGTGTGCGTTTTGCTGGGACAGTCACATCTAGTGGAGGGTCAATGATCCATCTGCATTTCAGATATGAATTATTTATATTACATTCAAGTGAAAGCAACCAATTTGTGTTTGATCTATAAAATTGAAGCACATGCAGAGCAAAGTTGGTGCTGAATACTCAATAAGCACTATCAAAAAGGGCAGCCCGGTGCACTAAACTCCCGCTATGTGCGGGGTTCGGGAAAGGGTAGGATCACAAGGGTCCATTGTACGCAGCTTTACCCTGCATTTCGGCAAGAGGGTGTTCCCACACCTCTTTCATCTTTCTCCAAGAACATTCTAAGCCAAATTCAACCACCTATTGGATTTAATAGTCTAACTCAAACTGAATGAATGATATTATGGAAATGGAAATCTGAGCAACATAATCAATTCAATGCCAAAAGCCATAAATAGACCCGAAAATGTCAGAATACCATAGGCCTCTACTCCAAGAATAGGCACAACTACATTTATGTCTAAATAACACCACATCCACATCGCTTATTTCTAATCAAGCGAAGCTTCATTGTAGTCAAACAAAGTCCAATTTCCTCCACTACCACTTGATTGTCACAGGCAGAGTAGTTCACAACCAAACTATGAATTAAATATAATCAAGTCTGCACAAGATATGTCATCTAGATTGTCATTACGACACCAATTGAAAAAAATAAAAATTCATTCACCATCCTAAATCAGTACTAAGTTGAAGGCAGATATATTCATAACGAGAATGAACTCAAGGCCCCACTTCCATTGGATCACGTTTTTCTCCCATCTTCAAAATTGATCTCTATCACAGTGAGTAGTAATAAGCTATTTATTGTATTGCAAAAGAACATGGGAAAAATCTAACCACTAAATTGCTCTTCCAGGATCAACAATTACCAAGAAGAAAAGTTGCATGTTTCCATTAATTAAATTCTTGCATTTGGAGTAATTGTGCTTCAGAAAGAGTTAACCGGTTGCACTAATTAAGAGAACACCAACTATCATGAGTCACTTCCCTAATTCAACCATTTCCACAAAGAAACACTAGTTAAATCATGAACTTCCAAGAATAAAACCCATTCCCCGGATATCCTTAGATGAAAACGGAGATTCATATGCCGATTCCTCCACCCTCTGGAGCCCCATAGCAGCATGAAGACGTACAAAGACATTCATACTGGCAAGTGGCAGCCAACACTATAATGTTTGAGTAGATTTTTCTTTTTATTGTATAGGTAAAAATGTTTGAGCAGATTTTACCAAGAGCAAACCAACCAAGTGAGCAAACTGAATAACCCTATTGCTATGGAAACACTTGGTGGATCAGATCTATCCTTTTTCAAGATAAATATATTTTATGATGATGGTGTCTGGGCCAGCCAACTATCTATCCCTTTTTTCAATAAAACCTCACTCCGAAAGCCTTTTTCCGGATTTAAGCTTGACATTGGTGATTTATCTGAGAAAAAGAACCATGGTGTGGATAAATTGGGACGGAGGGAGTAGCAAATATGGGCAGGTTAGTGGATGATGAATTACAGATGCTGCGAAAAAATAATACAAATGTTCTTCGTGGAAACTGATTCAACTGGGATGGAATTCCCTTTCCAAATGCCGTCTGTTTTGGGAGATAGATGGAAGCAGAATCAGATTTTGGGAAGACAGACCATCTGAGGACCATGAAGAAAGCTTCCAACCATCTTTATCCTCCCCCCACCCCCCAGATTGGAGTAGGCGTATGAGTATTGAGATATGGCTAATAAATGTATAAACAATATCCAAACATGTATATAATACTAATATTTTGTTCTATAAGTATATCTTATACAATTGCAAAGTTCTCTTAATATCTTATATGACCTAAAGTTGCATTTCATAAGTATAACAACAATTACATCTCAATCCCAAACAAGATGGGGTTGACTACATGAAATCTTCACTACTCATGCTTTTTCATTTAGGATCAACCATTTCATAAGTATATTTCATACATTAAAAAGTTCTTTAATACTTTACTTTTTTATGAATGTTTTCCAATGCTTCTTCTAAACCAATAAATAGAATTGACCAGTCACATGAGACCCCTCTGACATATAATAACTCAAGAAGAAGAAAGGAAATTCTGGAAAACTTTTGCATCTTATGAAGGTAGGAAGAACAAACAGTAAGCATTTACTTCAACCTACAGAGACTGCAGGTCATTATGTCTCTTGAGCACACTGTTGGACTATCCTAGTTCCTTTAAGGAATAAGGACCACGTTGCAAAGGCAACTACAGAAAAGTTGGCGAAACTACAGCAAAGGCGACCGGGTGGATGCCTGGATGGGCAGAAATAATCAAAATTCCGGGAAATGAAAGAGAGGGAGCAGTCAAAGTATAGTGCTTTGTTTTTGCAGTCCCAGGACTTTATGACTGTTCGCAATAACAACTCTTCCAGTAGGATACTCATAGATGGATTGACTTTTGTAGACTGACTTGTGGTCCTTTTGAATTCAGCTTGAACAGTCTTTGTGCCCCATCATAAATACAAAGACTCTTGATACCTTATTTATTGTTTTGATACTGGAAAAGTATTATATTGATAACAGAAATCTGGTACTAAGTTGTTACCAGAGAATTACAATGTTTGGAGTCCTGATCCTTACTTGTCAAAAGACTAGGCAAAGGGATGTACAGGAATATCAAAAATCTTATGTGGTACTACTTTTCTCATATAAAAATCTTCCTTTTACTATTAGTTCCTAACTTTATTGAGAACATATCTATTATTCTAATATCATTCTCATTTCTACCGTTGTTTCATGGCTCTGAACTTAAAAAAGGAGAGAAATGGCATTACAAGAAGATCTATCATGTTTTAAGAACAGCTGAGAATCATGAAACAACACAATTACGATTAGCTTAGGTGATCAAGGAAACAGAAAAGAATGATATAGACATATTAGTTAAAAACAACAAACAAGATTCAATGCTATGAACATTCAAAACACAATGCAACATGCGGCAGGATAGCACTATTAAACTAACCTGGCAGGGAATTTGCTGTCTGCTCGTGCTTCAACGCGTAGCCACCACAGCATAATTTTGCGCCCACAACTTCCAAGAGGCTCCACCATTGAAAGATCCTTCAGCAAAGATAGAGGGTTCTCAACATCTTCCCTGTTTCCCATTACATCATCCAAATCCTTAACCCATTCAGGCTTATCTTCAGCATCTTTCCAGACTAATCTGGAATTCAACACAAAGCCAGCCCACTCAAGCTTCCTTGGCAGCACAACTGCCCTGTCACCAATGTATCTGGCACTCTTCTCCACGTATTGAGACGAATCAAAGGTGTGCCAACCAACAAAATGATCTGATGAATTACAAGCTGGACCCTGAACTGGCAATTGCAAATTCTTATCTTCCTCTTTCTGAACTGTTGATATCTCCTCCTCCACACCACCTGAATGAGCAAGAATGCCCACCGACAGAGCACCAAACCATTTCACTTTCTGGATCTCATCAAAAATCTCTAAACTATGCATATTACTATCATCAGCAAATATCACTATCCCATCCAACTTCTCTTCTCTCACATATCTGGTCCATCAAACAAACACAAGCCACACTATCATTTTCAATTTCCAAAATTATCAAAATTATTCTTCACCACATACATAAAAACACAATAATAGCTATTAGAAACAAAAGTTCATTTTTTTAATCAGGTAACAAGCTATTAGAAACAAAGTTCTATACCTCAATGCGCGAAGTCTCATTTTTGCCTCCAATTTATGGCGATCTTCCCACAGAATAGGCATCTTCTCGCGTAATCCAATGTGAACTGTCTTCAAACCCGATTTGGCAATCAGCGAGGCGGTCTCATTAGTTGTGTCTCCAGCTTCCACCACAATCCACACAACATTGTATGGCACATTCATCAAAGAATGCATCACACCTGTAAGATGCAAAGTCTGAAAAGTTCTCACATATGTTGGTGTTACAGCAATCACAGTCCTTGGACTCTTAACACCATACTGTAATCTCTGCTCCCTTTGAACTATCTCCATTATCTTATGTGCCTGCATCACCTCACTCGCATTAGGGTGAGGCCACGGCCTTATTAATATCCCATGCCGTCCTACCACCACCCGGCTACTCGACACCGATGTCCTATTCAGCTGACCATCCACACCGGTATATGACGTCATTTCCGTCTTAACAGCTACATCAGCACCCGGATCATGAAACAAAGAGGTCGCTGAATAAATACTATTTGGAGTAGAAGATGAGTTAGTAAACAAAAGAAAGAACACCAAACGCGAAAATCTGAAACCCAGAACCAAACTGATCAAACAGCAAACCCCATGAAGCACAAGCCAGAAAATAGTCGCCGGTGACTTTCCAGACCCATCTGACGACGAATCTAACGCCGACGACCCTCTAAAGCTATTGCTCCGGCGACCTTGCTGTAAAGCTGCTAACTGCTTCATTTCTCAGTATAATCAAAAGGGTTTCAAGATCTCGAAGTTTTAGACTGAAGCAATGGAAGAAAAAAGTGGGTTTGAAGATTTTTGAAGGAAAAACGTTAGTTGAGAAAAGTGTTTGGTGAGAAGTTAAAGAGTTTTAATCAAGAAAGAAATGTTACTTTAAGCTTAAGAATCCAAAAGGGTTGCTTACTAACTATGTATTATATTCAAAATTCAACGATTGAAAGAGACGCCATGAACGAACAGTGAAAGAAACTTCAGATGAAGAATGAAAAACGGATTCGGGTCACAGGTCGGATCCGAATAAGATGGGATTTTCAGACAGTAAGGAGAAAGAAAGGGGAGAAAATCTAGAGCAGAGGAAGGGGAATTTTGGGAAAAAAGTTTGTGACATTATTACTAATAAATTTAAATTAGGAAAGTTGTTAAAACGTTTTTATGATATTTCGGTTATTGCACTTTTTTTTTGTTGTAATTGCTATATTTTTTTTACTGAATTTTTTCTTTTAGAGAAATATTGATAACACTCATAAACTCGGTGCAAGCTATTAGTTTCATTTTCGAACTATTGACAGCCTTAAAAATACTCTTCTACTTAACTAACTAAATTTAGATACTCCCTCTATCTGCCACATGACATAGCAAGTGGTATCGAAATCTTGTAAGAGCATGATGCTCTTAACAAAAAGCCGAAAGAAATGTTGAAGTACCTCGAAACTTGGCGCACTCATGTTGCAAGATCGGGAGTGGTTTTAAATTCAATTAGTCAAGTAAGTGGTGTTTTTAAGGCAATCAATAGTTTGGGACAAACTAATAGTTTGCACCGAGTTTAGGGGTGTTTTCAATACTTTACTCTTTTTCTTTTCACATTTACTTTGATTTGATATACTCGAGTCAAGGGTCTCTCGAAAATAGTCTAAGATAGTAATAAGATTTGTGTACACTCTATCTTCTTCAAACTCACTTGTCAGATTTCATCGAATATATTATTGTTGATGTTGGTGGTGTTGTAAAGTTGTTAAAAGATGTTTTTGTTTTGTTTTGTTTTATAACAAAACTAATAATGGAATTAGTGGGTACTTTTTCCCTCTTAATTAATTAGGTGATTAAGTAAGCAAATAATGATGCTACTAATTATGCTCAATAAAATAAGTTAGTATACTTCCTTGTAGGGGTGTTTATGACCGTTTCGGCCTAATTTTATATGTTGTATTTAATTTATTGATTATCAGTTTGTAGATATTTTAAATCAATAATTAAATTAATGAGATATTCGATATTAGTTATGATCTTATTAAGTTATCGATTTAATCATAAACTAAAACTTAAAAATTGAACGAACAGTCCAATAACTAAATATACAAAAATGTCTGAAATTGGTAATCAAATAATTCAATATCAATAATATTTTCTTCGATATAATTTATTTATTAAATTGATTTTGGACACTCATATTTTACTGCTATGTATTCATAATATTTTAATGTGGGTGGACACTTTTTTATATCTCACTATGTATTTTCATTAGTAAGTGTTACTATCAATAATTTATTTTAAAATATTACAAGGAAAATTATGTTCAAGTCCATGAGAAGAAGGGGAAGGGGTATTTTTGGAAATTCAGTATCGAATTAATTATAACATTTTGGAAAGTTGTTAAAGGTTTTTTTTTGTTAACCAAACTAATAATAGAACTTATGGTGGGTGATGAAATAAGTAAATAATTGTGCTAATAAATATTTTTTGCAAAATAAGTAAGTGTACTTGCTACTACTATATATTAATGCCTAGATCCATTGACCCTAAGCAAGAAAAATTAACTATTTTTTCCTAAAATTGATTAGATGCATTCATTTGTTTCATTTTGTTCATCTTAAAAGTTTTCCTTTTTTCTTAAAATATCATTTATATAACACATGTTCTTAATTCTTTTTCAAGTTTAGAAGTTTGTTTAATGATAGTGAGGTACACATTTAAGAAAGTAGGAGCACCTATTCTATATTATATAAAAAAAGGTAGTGTTTGAAAAATATTTTTTAGGAAGTTAATTTGATTGCACTCTATAGGTTATCATTAATGTTGAGCATTATGATGTTTAATTATTTTTTGAAAAATAATTTGTTAGTCACAATGTGCTTCTCTCCTAGTCATAGTAATTAATAATCTCATGGCAACTTTTTATGGCACTATTTTTTTTTACTTCTCGTTTTACTTGTTCAACAAACTTTGTCAAGCAGTCATGTAATAGAAGTTGACATATGGTTATCGATTGAAAAAGAATTAAGAGAAAAAAAAGAATCGGAATCAATCAATAGATTTTTTGAAACAAACGAAAAGGAAAAGAAAGATGAAACATAAATAAGGGATCAATTAAGTCCTCTCGAGGACTTTTTTAAAGAGGAACCTCATGTAAATATCATGAAATAAGATTTGATCCTATTCATGGAATCGCATATTCATCCATATGCCAAATCAGATTGTTAATTATTGGAATAATTGTTGGAGACTCAAATGATGAATATGCAAGCATGATAACTTATATACATATACTTTCAAGAAAATAGAAACTTTTTCTTGCATTGTATTTTTTGCTCTACGTACCAGAACCGA
Source organism: Solanum piurae (assembly GCA_029582685.1). NCBI lineage: Eukaryota > Viridiplantae > Streptophyta > Magnoliopsida > Solanales > Solanaceae > Solanum > Solanum piurae. The sequence continues at coordinate 14,005 of JAJOOO010007842.1, read as the reverse complement.
TAAGATTCGAAATTATGCAGGATTACTACCCTTGCATACCCTATATGTATTCATTTTCATTGTAACAAACCTAAATTCTCAATACAAATGCTCAAGTATTATATAATCACTCGTAGCCAAATTAAACTTGACTCTAGAAAAAGAACGAGAGGAACATATAATTTCTTCACAGTATACATGCCTTGTATATAATAAAGGTCGTTTGGCATGTAAGATACGATGTAATATCCGAAATTAAATTTGAGATTAAATTTATACGGCATTTGATCTAAAACAAAAAAAAAATATCCCATATAAAAAATTCCCTGCTATTTCTTTTAGTGTAACAAGCTCTTTCACCACCAATGGCGATTCCCGCTATTTTTCTGCCAACTAACTTAACTGTCACAGCCACCATTAAAGCCAATTCAAGCTTCAAAAAGCTTAACAAAACACCCACAAATCCCTTCAATTCATCTCTCAAATCTCTCACCAAATCCGGAAAACTCGACGAAGCTCTTCTTCTAATAGAATCCCAAAAATCTTCTCAACTTGACATCGAATCTTATTCTTCTCTCCTCCATGCTTGTATCTCGAAGAAATCAGTAGAACATGGTCACAGGCTATATATTCACCTTCTTTTGAATTTGAACAAAAGTATTCTCAACGACCCTTTAATACTATCTAAGTTAATCACCCTTTTCTCTGTTTGTGATCAGCTAGATGAAGCTCGTCGTGTTTTCGAGCACGCGATTGGAAATGAGGATCGACCCGAATCAGTTTGGGTTGCAATGGCAATTGGGTATTCGAGAAAAAGGTGTTTTAGAGAGGCATTACTTGTTTATTCTAAGATGTTGTTCCGGTCAATTGAACCTGGGAATTTCGCGTTTTCCATGGCTGTGAAAGCTTGTTCGGGGATATCGGATTTGAGGGTTGGTAAGGGTGTTCATGCTCAGATTATTAAAGCTGATAAAGAAGCTGATCAAGTTGTGTACAATGCTCTTTTGGGAATGTATACTGAGTGTGGGTGTTTTCGGGATGTGTTGAAGGTGTTTGAGGAAATGCCTGAGAGAAATGTTGTAAGTTGGAATTCGTTGATCGCGGGTTTTGTTAAGAAAAGACAAGTTTTTGAGGCATTTGAGACTTTTAGGAGAATGCAGAATGAAGATGTGGGATATAGTTGGGTAACTTTTACGACGATTTTAGCTATCTGTTCTCAGGTTACGTACCTTTATTATGGGAGAGAGGTACATTCACAAATTGTTAAATCAACTAATGTTCCTGATGTTGTTTTACTAAACTCGCTTTTGGATATGTATGCAAAATGTGGAGCGATGGAGTATTGTAGAAGAGTGTTTGAAAGAATGAAGTACAGAGACATAACATCATGGAATACTGTTATCAATGGGTATGCAATCAATGGATTGATGGGAGAAACAATGAAGTTGTTTAATGAAATGGTCAGTGGTGGAGTTAGGCCGGATGGTGTGACATTTATCGCCTTGTTGTCTGGCTGTAGCCATGCAGGGCTTGCGGACTTAGGCGAGGAATTGTTTGAGAGTATGACCGGAGATTTTGGAATTCGGCCTTCCTTGGAGCATTATGCTTGTCTTGTTGATATATTAGGTAGAGCTGGGAAGATTAAAGAGGCACTGCAAGTAGTGGAGAAAATGCCTGTGATGCCTAGTGGAAGCATTTGGGGCTCACTGCTTAATTCGTGCAGACTTCACGGAAATGTCTCTCTTGCAGAACTTGTGGCGGAGCAGTTATTTGAAATGGAACCTAACAACTGCGGGAATTACGTGATGCTGTCAAACATTTATGCAAATGCAGGGATGTGGGAGGGAGTTAAAAAAGTGAGAGAGATGATGGAGAATAAGGGAATAAAAAAGGAGGCGGGATGCAGCTGGATACAAGTTAGAAATAAAGTACACACTTTTATGGCTGGTGGTGGTTTTGAATTTTGTAATTCGGATGAATACAAGGAAGTTTGGGATGAGTTATCAGAAGCTATTGAGAAAATTGGGTATAAACCTGATACGAGAGTTGTCCTTCATGATGTAAGCGAGGAAACAAAAGCAGAGTGGATATGTGGGCATAGTGAACGGCTTGCTACTGTATTTGGTCTGATTCAAACTGGTTCTGGTATTCCAATTAGAGTGACAAAAAATATTCGTATTTGTGCTGATTGTCACTCTTGGATGAAGTTTGTGTCCGAAATAACAAGAAGAAGGATTATAGTGAGAGATACAAACCGGTTCCACCATTTCGACCAAGGGAAATGCTCTTGCAATGAATACTGGTGATTCTCATAGTTGTTATTTTGTAAGTACTTCCATCAAGATCTTTTATCTGAACTATGTACTGAATCAGAAAAATATTGGTTCTTTTGAAACACATTCTTGGCATTTCTATGAAAATTGAACGTCTTGTTGAAAAGATGTAGTTCTTTGCTTTCCTCTTTACAAGTTGAAAGAATTTTGTGAACCCCAGAATTTGTTGTATTAAAATGAAGCTTTTTCTCAGTTCCAATGAGGATGTGGGTAATAGACGTGTGACCATCTCATCTAATAGATGTTAGAGAACGTTTTTGTTTACTTAATTATGTCTTTAATATGCCCCGTCATGTGCACCAACACGTGAAATTCTTCTTGATAATGAGCAGCATATCTCCGCAAGTTCTAATATTACCTTTAATTGTGTGACCATCTCATCTAAAAGATTGAGTTGTAAGAGATGATATACTTATTCGTTTAATTATGTTTTCAACAAATAGCTTCAAGAGTTTCGGGGATTGCAAATATCTTTAAACTTCTCATCACTTGCGGAGGGTGAATCTTGACCATAACTTCAATTTTATACATTTTTTGTAGTTTCACTCTTCCTATATCACACTTAAACTAGTTACAAAAATCATCTATATTACAACCAAGCAAAACAAACAAACAAAAAGAACGAAAAGGTAAGGAGGAAATTGGATGCTAGAGTGTCTACATGATTTTCATATATACAGTAAACTCTCATGTAGCTAGCGGCCAGTGATATCAGTAAAAGTGTTGGTTGCATTAGAAGCTGATGATCCAGTAGTCATGGATGAGTTCGCGATTGTTATCGTATCCATGCTAACGAAATTAGGCCTGCTAGGAGTTCTCCTATCTTTGCTATGATCACTTAATAGCATGACAACAATTTCAGACATGCTTGGCCTAAGATTTGGAGGTGATTGTGTACACATTAAGGCAATCTCTATGATTTTCTTCACTTCTTGTTCGTTGTATTCACTGACATCGAAAGTTTCATCCACCAGTTTTACATGCATGCCAGCTTCGTGAAATTTCCATGCCTATTTTAACAAAGTGACAAGTGCATTTCGAATAGGAAAGCTTTGTTGGAAGAAAGAGCTTAGCGATAATATGAAAAGAAGATGAAATTTGAAAATGAGAACAGACCTGTTCAAGGAGATATTCAGTTTCTTGCATATGATTGCTCCTCCGTCCACTGATTATTTCAAGAACAACAACACCAAAGCCATAGACGTCAACCTTCTCTGTTAGATGTCCATGAATTGCATATTCTGGCGCAGTATATCCCCTGTTTCAATTAGATTTCGTTGATATGTTTGCTGTTCTCATAATGTTTTTACTGATATAACGAAAGAAACTCGAGCGGTTTGACTTACAAGGTACCAGCAAACTTAGTGCTGACATGACTCTGATCCCCAGGTAAAAGTCTTACAAGCCCAAAATCAGCAATTTTTGGCTGGAATTCATCGTCTAGTAGAATGTTACTTGATTTTATATCTCTATGGATGATGCAGACGTGGAATTGCTCGTGCAAGTAGGCAAGACCACGAGCTGTGCCAATGATTATATCATATCGTTGCTTCCAGTTGAGCATCCCTTGTTTGTCACCTGCAAAACCATGAGAGGTAGGATCTGTTTAAATTTTTATTGAACATAAAGATTTGACTTGACTCGGAGAAAAAATAATAAGCCGGATAGACAAAATCAACCATATAAGTATCTTTCAAGGCTTCCATTTGCCATGTATTCATAAACAAGTACTAGCTCTGCTCCCTTGTTAGAACATCCCAAAAGACGAATGAGATTGCGATGATGGACGTTGCTGATAAGCCTAACTTCAGTATCAAAATCTGCCTTTGCTCTGCTAGATACCATTGCTAGCTTTTTAACAGCAACTACGTGTCCATTTTTCAAAGTGCCCTGTTCAATATAATTAATGTCATCGTATGAATTAAATTTGGAGGATAAATGAGTAGGAGTAGCTCAACTGTTTCAGCATTACCTACCTTGTATACATCACCAAAACCACCTTCACCGAGTTTATTACTTTCATTGAAATCTTTTGTAGCAATTTTTAGATCCTTGAATCTGTAGTTCACAGGACCTCTCAGCTCTGTTGCTCCCAGTATATTACCTGAACACGAGCTACAATATCAGTTACTACATAAATAAACATAAGGACAAACGAAAGAAGAAAAGAAAACCCCGAGTTCCATCAAGGCCAATCACAAGGGACCAAGCAAAGGAATTCAAGGACTTATACAATGCTTGTTCTCACTTGCAGAGGGTGATTCTATTATTTTTTCAGTATAGTTATCGTCTACTTTTTTGAATTTGTTTGTGTGTAGCTTTGTTTATTGCTTTCAATTCTATCTTTATCTTGTTTTGTATATTGGATCATACCAAATTGATAAGGTGATCTTCCAAGTTTTACCTCTGTCTGCTGCCTGTGGTTTTCTTGGTAGTCGATACAATAGGAACACAGCCAATACAATCATAAGAAGTCCTACACCTCCAACTACACCCCCGATGATGACTTTCTTCTTGTTTGAGCTTCCTGCATAAAGCACCGCCACCAATTTTAACTTCATCTTAAAATGAATGAGGGACAATACATAAACAGACACTCAAACATGGCCACACCTGGAAACTAAGCACTTCAATTTTGAGAGTGCACATCTAGACACATCAACTTATTGATCTCAACTAACAACTAAACACTGCAACTCATCCCCACTGGCTCTCGTGGACACCTGATGCTAACATGGAACATAAATTTTGGAGGTGTCTGAATGATCATTTTGTAAGTTGGAGTGTCCAATTGACATGGTGAAAACGAGTTGAGGTGTCTAGATGTGCTATGCCAATGAATTTATAACAGTAAGGTTTGGAAAAAGAGAGCTTCATGTCCTACCTCCTTCACCAAGGAATGGTCTGATATCAGTTATCTGGTTATCAGCAAAAAAGGCTCTATTCGAGTACCTCATAAAACAGGCCCCATCTAAAGCCTTTCCTTCCGCATGTTTAGGCAAACAGCCTTTTATGTTTGTATATGCCACTGTCAAGCAATCTTGGCAGTCGCTTGCAGTGATGGTTTCAGCACATTGTGCTACTCCATAGACAGTAACACCAGCTTCTTTCTTCTTCGTGGCTGCAAAGAAGCCACGAATTTTTGGAGTTGACATGCTAAGATCATTCAAAAGCTCTAGTGCCACAAGGTTCAAAGCATGCGGCCGATGAGCTGTTCGATTCCCACAGAACTCAGCATTTGCTGGACTTGTAGCTTCATGGTAGAAATTGTTGCTCTCATACCTTCAAAAACATTGCATCATTTAGAGTATTAGAAGTGTTTGGTTCACCTTCTTACATTCTAACATAAGCAACCATTTTCATGCTCATGAATCTTCTTAATACAATAACATACCCAGTGTAGTCCCACAAAGTGAGGTCTGGAAGGGTAGAGTGTACGCAGACCTTACCCCTACCTCAGAGGTAGAGAGATTGTTTCCAATAGACCCTCGGCTCAAGGAAAAACGAATCAAACAATCTAGAAAAAGAAGTAACGGATGTGGAAACATAACAAAGCATGCTGTACAGTAACTACATCAAATCAAATCTTCTTTTAATTTACTACTGAAAATTTATTGTTCACTGCTACCATTATGGGTTTCAATCTTTAACAATTAGAAAATAGGCTGCTTCAGAAAGTGGCATACATATTGCACACAATAAGGTATGGAATAGTTCTACTTTTCACAGTGTTGAGTTTCAGTGACTTTTTTCCTGTGAATCAAAGATTACCAGAGAGGAATAAAGAGGATTTCATACCAAACGAGATCGTTTAATTGAAATAACGATTCGAAATACTGAAACTAATAGCTTAGTTCTTACTTGTATTCAGGCCAATAATGACTTAAATATTGCTGTTATGATTCTTGACTGTTACTAAACAACAACACTTATGATTATCATGATTAAGCTCGAGGCTGCTGCATATTATTTACTCTTTCTGTTCAATTTGTTTGTCTTATTTTCCTTTTTAGTTTGTTTGAAAAAGAATGTCTCTTTCCTTTTTTTGATACCTCTTTGATTCTAACTTTTCACATGACATGTTTAAGACCACAAGATTAAAGGACATGTTGATACATTTTACATATCTTTAGTTTAAGACCACAAGATTCAAAAGTCTTTTTTATTTTCTTAAACTCCGTGTCAAGCCAAAACCAAACAAACAAAATGAAACGGAGGGAGTAGTACTTAAAGGTTCAGTTCGTTCTTTAAATTTTGAAGAAAAATTGATGTGAATCAAGTGCTAGATATATCTAAGTAAGAAACTAACCTGAGGAAGCAACCATCATAGGCAACACGAGCACCATTAGCACCAGCGCAAGTTGTTATGCGAGAAACTGCAGTGTCAAAACAGGAGACACAATCAGCTTTTGACATATACTTTCTGCATATGACCATAGCATAAACAGACTGTTGTGTGGTGGCGAATCGTTTATCATGTTTAGACAACTGGTTCCTTAAATCACCAAAACTTTCATTAAGCCTTTTGAAGAAATCAGGTAAATTTGTTGCATTATATTTACTACAGCCTTCGCCTAACAGGTTGGTTTGTGGATTGGAAACAACTGGCTTCTGCATCGATAAACAACAGTTAAACGCCACTGTGAACCACCAGCTCCACCACCAGACGTAGTTAGCCATGTCTGAGAATTTGGTTCACAGAAATTCAGGTAATAATGCAATGGAAATGACAAGATGTAGGTGAGATGTTTATTCCATGTGTTTGGGCAGGGTTGGAACCAGGTAGGGCCTAGGAGGTTCATTTGAACCCTTTTGACGGAAAATTACACTGTTTATATATGATTAAGATTATTTTTATGTATATATTGTAGATGTTGAACCCCCTTTGACGTCTTCGTGTGTTTACTTTTCATATTTTGATCCCTTTAGTGAAAACTTTGGCTCCGCCACTGTGTTTGGGGTAGGTTCAAATTTACCTCCGAGCAGTTTTCGTCCTTTATATTTGTCAAAAGTCAGCACTTTTGGTTTTCGTCCAAAAATACTTAACTGATTGTGGTTATATTTAACAGGAAAAAGGATCATCTAGCCGGAGGTCTCGATTCGAACTTGGGGTAAGGTATGTGCAAACCTTACCCTTACCTCGAAAAGATAGAGAAGTTGTTTCCCATACACCCTCGGCTCAAGTAACACATCTCAAAGCAGTTTGAAAAAAGGAATACGGGAATGAAAGCAGTAACAACAATGAAATAAAGCGCAATAATATTTGTTTTGGAGACTTTCTTGGTAAGATTATGAAGATATATTATGCAGTTCCATTTTAACAGAGGATGACACAATACTCTCTATATTCTAATTAAGGATGATAAAAAAATGGCACCATTTTATATTAAAGCATAATTTAAATTTAGATTTTTGCTTTATCCTCGATGACGTTCTTTTATAGCCACAAATGTCATGACATGGTTAATACCACAAGTTGCTAAAGTCTACTTTTGTAATACACATCGACGAATAAATTGAAATGGTGGAAATAATTCTCTTGTTTGTTATTTCTCTTAATATGTTTGAAGCAAATATATTTTTAGGTTGAATCAGAAGTAGATACATGCATAAGTTCAAAATATCATTTCCCAAAAATAGAATAACTAATCAAATTAGACAAAAAGGTCATTTTCTTTGTTTTCTTAGTTGCTCAAAGTGGACCATTAACTTGTCTTCTCCTTCTAGCTGGCTGCTAATGTAACATCAACTTTATGTGGTGTGAATCCGAATTAGTGTGGTGCTTTCATACAGATATCGAACATCTGGTGGAAAGCCAACTACATTATTGTATTGAAGTGGCCCTAGTAAGGCAACATCATGTGAAAGCTTCTCTTCTGTTTGTTGTTGGATTAATCACTAGAATTCATGAAATATCGAATGTTGTTTTTGAATAGTCAATGATAATTGTATGTATAATCTAAGAGCAGCTAGCTTTCCCGGGCCATACGATGGATGATTATAGGGATGGCTTCTGCTTCTGCTTCTCCGTTTCGTTTTCACTTACGCTGCTTTTGGGGAAGTCCTATGTGGCGTCCTACATATATTATGTCAAGTAGGACGTGTGTTTTTATTTGTGCAATTTTATACAAATTTTAAGTGTTTACTTGTGCACATACAAAGTTGAATGACATAGATGACTAAAGCCAAATTAAATGACATATTTATGTATTGTGTATATTTTTTATTCTGATTTGTTGGGGGTTGAGTAATGTAAAATGGAAATTTACATAAATGAATTCTTTTGGATTAATAATTACCTTTTGGTGTTTTGTTTTTTTTTTTAATTGGAAAAAAGATAAATATACCCCCGAACTATCGTAAATGGTATGCAGATATCCTCCGGCATACTTTTGGGACATCGGTGCCCCTGCAGTCCAAAAACTAGAGCATATATGCCCTTCGCTCTAACGGGAGACTAAATAGGGACACGTGACACAATCTTATCCCTCGATTCGATATTTAATAAATAACGAGTCGGTGGATAAGATTATGACATGTGTATGTTTGTTAGTATAAAGGGTATATTTGCTTTAGTTTTTAGACGGGAGGGGAACCAATGTCCCAAAAGTATGACGGAGGGTATCTGCATACCATTTACGATAATTCGGAGGTATATTTATCCTTTTCCCTTTTTTAATTACGATCTATAACCTATTTTTGTCTTTAATACAAGGTAAATTTTGTGAGATTTGTTAGGTAGAATACATGTATATGTTTGTCTTTAATACAAGGTAAATCTTGTGAGATTCTCACGTGATTTGCTGATTTGCATGTATGATGCGTGTCTATTAGTAAATAAAAGATGATGGTTATATATTTAGCTCCTTCGTTATCCCTGCTTGATGAATCTTACATTGTCTTGTGTAATTAAAAAAAAAAGTACCGAATCATATTTCCTCTATTTTTATATTAACGAGACTTTTTACATTGTTCAAAATAATTAAATTAATCAAAATTCAAGATGAATATTTAATTTTATTTTTTTTCATATTTGCTATCTCATTTAATAAATTTGATATTTTCTAGGAGATAAAATTACACTATTTGTAAATTTATATTTGTGATTTCACAAAGGGTGAATTTTTTAATTTAATTCCGATTCTTTCTTTTTTTCTCTTAAAAAAAGAGAGATAAAAGTAGCCATGAAATTATTAATTACTATGACTAGGAGAAAAGCACATTGTGACTAACAAATTATTTTTCAAAAAATAATTAAACATCATAATGCTCAACATTAATGATAACCTATAGCAATTACTAGGAAGATGAACGAGGGTCAAATACGTACGTATATCGGTAATGTGGAGAACATCTACAACAACATATTTTTTAAGCTGTAAAAAATTAAAACTAAACTTAAGGATCCCAGTAAATACACCAAAGTAGCATAGTCCGAGTAATTTAAAAAAAAGACAATGATCTTGAACTTTTGACCCGCTTACACCATAGGCACAACTTCCCATGGGGCAAGTGGAGTTTAAAAATTCAAGACCATCCATTTCCAAGGCATAGTTATTTTAGTAAATTAACAAGAAATTCAAATTGATCACTTTCGACACAAACAAGTAGTAAAAGGGGCTCAATATGAGTGAAGTTCAACAACATTATTATTAGCTTCTGGGAATTTGACAAGAAAACATAATAGGAAGATGAGTGAGTGAGTGAGGACACGTGAACATCTATCTACATGAACATCATTTCTAAGAACAAACTCAGAGCTTTACAATCATGTGAACGGGAACATTTTATAATCTGTAATGCTCACAACTTTTGCACAAGTTCAGTCCCAATTTTCTTTTTTTTGACGAGATTACAAGTTGAAACTAGATAGGAAGACAAGATATATAGTGGCAGACTCAACCATATGCAGTGCAACAAAAGCATAGAAACAAGTTAGTAATGTTTGACATTACTCTGAAATATATGGCAAGGCACAAATTTATCACATTACTCCACTACCAGTAAAACGGGCAGGAACATAGATGTAAATATTACTACTCTATTACCTATCTCATTGCAGTTGCTGAGCGAGATTCAAATAGAAAACATCAACAAGAACGTTTCTAAGATACACATAATTCCTAGCTAGGAAACATGCATGGAGGGCAGAGATATATAGACAACTTATAAGGGGATGGACGGGGATATGATAACATGAACCATAATTATCTTAAAGCCTGACACGCAAAAGTTGAAAAATACGGAGAAAGATATAGATTATCAATTAGATGAGAAAAACAGGAGAAAATTGATATTGCATCTCGACATTGAACTGAACCTTTTTGTACCTAGCTACCACCATACTTGGTTCGAATTCATAAGTTTGAGGCCTAAACATGATAGTCTTGTCAACTCATTGATGATTTCAGAACATTAGATCCAAAGTATATACATTAAATCAAAACATTATTAGGAATGTGATATAAGCAACCAACCTAGAGCAAAGTAGTAGATAGTTAACTAGGTTAGGGATGTGAGAAGCAAGTATTAGATTAACCAACGAGGAGCAATACCCCATGATGTCTCTTCTTCCAAAGGAATTCCAAGGATAATATGGGGTGACCTTGTCAAGCAATGCATGGGTTTATACGTGAACGACATGCCCTGAAGCTGAAAGACAGAATCATCAATCAATCATCCATAGACCATATTTTACAAATAAACCGAGTCAGTTGAGTGCAAACACATACCTCTTCCTCCTCCTGTTGATTCATCTTCATCTTCATCTGCTGCTTGTTCTTGTTGTTGTTGATGTGATGTAGATCGTCCATCTCTGTTATGAGATCCTGGTTTTCCATCTCACAATCAGTGGGAGGTTTTCTTTTTTTGACGAGATGAAACTAGATAGGAAGACAAGATATATAGTGGCAGACTCAACCATATGCAGTGCAACAAAAGCATAGAAACAAGCAAGTAATGTTTGACATTACTCTGAAATATATAGTAAGGCACGAATTTATCACATTACTCCGCTACCAGTGAAACGGGCAGGAACATAGATGTAAATATTACTACTCTATTACCTATCGCATTGCAGGTGCTGAGCGAGATTCAAATAGAAAACATCCGTTTCTAAGATACACATAATTCCTAGCTAGGAAACATTCATGGAGGGCAGAGATATATAGACAACTTATAAGGGGATGGACGGGGCTATCATAACATGAACCATAATTATCTTAAAACCTGACGGAGAAAGATATAGATTATCAATCAGATGAAAAAAACAGGAGCAAATTGATGTTGCATCTCGACATTGAACTGTACTTTTTTGTACTTAGAATGACCTAGCTACCACCATCCTTGCTTCGAATTCATAAGTTCGAGGCCTAAACATGATAGTCTTGTCAACTCATTGATGATTTCAGAACAAAGTATATACATGAAAACATTACTAGGAATGTGATATAACCAACCAAACTACAGCAAAGTAGTAGAGATGTGAGAAGCAAGTATTAGAGGACCAAGACCAGCAATACCCCATGATGTCTCTTCTTCCTCTTCCGGAGGTATACAAGGAATTCCAAAGATAAGATGGGGTGACCTTGTCAAGCAATGAATCGGTTTATACATGAACGACATGCCCTGAAGCTGAAAGACATAATCATCAATCAATCACAATATTTTACAGATAAAAAGAGTCAGTTGAGTGTAAACACATACCTCCTCTTCCTCCTGTTGATTCATCTTCATCTGCTCCTTGTTCTTGTTGTTGATGTGATGTAGATCCTCCATCTCTGTTATGGGATCCTGGTTTTCCATCTCACTATCCATCTTCTGCTTCTTGTTGATGTGATGTAGATCGTCCTCCTCTGTTATGAGATCCTGCTTTTCCATCTCAGTTACCCCCTTAATGCAATCCTGCTTCTGATTCTCTGCCTTCATCCCCCAAAGTTCCATTATACGAGTCATTATCCCCAGATCCAGCTTCGTCATTTACCAACGCTCCTTCATCTTTACAGTCGTGATTATACTCTTCCGACAACGAGTTCATGACTGTAAAGATGAAGGAGCGTTGGTAAATGACGATGAGGTACGGATGATTATTCCATCGGCGCAACTAAGGAAGAATGGGAGCTGGTTTCTGCACCTCCATTCTATCCTTACAAGCACGAACGACTCGATAATGGATTTGTATACCTTATCAAGCAACTGGATGGACAAAAGGATAAAGATGGAGCGATAAAGTTGATACTGATTGTCAAGGCAGGGTATGCAATTTTTTGTTATTGTTTTTTTTGTGACTAGCTCTAGTGATTTTCAACAAAATTATTTTAGGTTTTTGCGAGATCGATGCTATGAAATAATATATAGATACATACATGTATGTTTTTGTGAGTAGATAAATACATTCAGTGTGTATTTTGTGTCCTTTTCAGGTCCATTTGTGAAAATGAAACAACAGAGTGTTGTGTGGGTTGTTCAGCAACTTGTTTTTTCTCATGTTCTTGTTGGGACTAACGTTCTCAGAAGCTTTCTCATGATGACACCACATATGTGTTTTCAGTGAATAACATGGAGGACGCCTTGAAAGTAGTTTCACAATTGAGAAATATGTGTAGAAAGGTTTGACTATTGAATCTATCTATTAGTATTTCATAGCATCGATCTCGTAAAAACCTAAAATAATTTTGTTGAAAATCACTAGATCTAGTCACAAAAAAACATAAACAAAAAATTGCATACCCTGCCTTGACAATCAGCTTCAACTTTATCGCTCCATCTTTTTCCTTTTGTCCATCCAATTGCTTGATAAGGTATACAAATCCATATCGAGTCGTTCATGCTTGTAAGGATAGAATGGAGGTGCAGAAACCAGCTCCCGTTCTTCCTTAGCTGCGCCGATGGAATAATCATCCGTACCTCATCGTCATTTACCAACGCTCCTGCATCTTTACAGTCGTGATAATACTCTTCCGACGACGCTAGCACCAACTATCCGGCGAAGAGGACAACGACTTCTCCATTGTGGAGCAGACAATATCCAAAAGCTCAAATTGTGAAGACCTCTAATTAAGAAAAAAAAACAATAACATCCATACACCATATGTGTTTGTATTGACTTACTTCCCAAAACTTTTAAGTTATTTTTTAATTTTAAAAAATATAAAAACTTTCTAAAAGTACTTTTTAAAGCTGAAAAAGTACAAAAAGAAAAGAGGTCAGAAGGAAAAAGTTGGGGGTTCCCTAAGAAGCCAATCCAAACAGCCTGTTAGTTGGGCTTTGTTTGGCTTGAAAGATAAAAAGTTCAATTTCACTCTTCCCTTATTTAATGCGTTTTTGCTTTCTCCGTAGCATTTACTTTTTCAGAATCTTTTTTGGTTGCAGGTAGAGACTGATAGTGAGGTTGCAGTTATTTGCATATGGTCCCTTTATCTTTTACATGGGACCTCTTTTTGTTTTCGACTAGTTTTAAGTCTTGTATTAAAGGACCACCTACATACTATCGAGTTTGTGAGGTGGAATCAGCCAATGATGCTTGTGTCATGATAGACTGCCTACTTTAGTACTCCCTCCGTCCCATTTTATATGATGTACTTTGATTTGGCACAAACTTTAAGAAAAATGGAAAGACTTTTAAAACTTGTGGTCCAAAATGAATGATAGAAATTTGTGTGGTTGTAAATCATTTCATTAAGGGTAAAAAAGAC
>JAJOOO010007841.1:0-18230 GCA_029582685.1 Solanum piurae | reverse complement strand
TATTGAAATTTTTATATGATTTTAAAAATATTTTAAATTCATAACTATATATTTCAATGTACAAGATTTTGATAAAATAAAATCTTTAAAGTTAAATTATAATGTTTTTGAAATTTAAATTATTAAAACATATTTAATGATTTAATAGAAAAAATAATATCATATAAAATTAAATGAAAAGGATAATAAATTCAACTTTTACCATGATAAGGTTGAAATTTTTTATTTAAGTGGAAGGAGGTGGGGCCCACTTATATATTTTATATAGTAAGTATTGGACATTTGTAATGATTTAATTGGAACAATGGTAGTAAATCCTAGACTTTTCTAATATATATATAGTAATAGTAATAATATATCTATTTTTTCTCCTTTTTAATTTATTTTTCTTACTTTTTTAATTTTTATATATTCAAAAATTGCATAAAAAATACTATAAATCATGATAATTGACAACTAAATTAATATATTCGTGTCACATAAAGTGGAACAAGAGAAGAAACTTGTATTATTTAATTTGAAAACTACGTAAAAAATATTGTAAATCTCAATAACTATAAATCATGATAATTGACAACTAAATTAATATATTTGGTCACATAAAGTGGGACAAGAGACGTAACATGTATTATTTAATTTGAAAACTACGTAAAAAATATTCTAAATCTCAATAATTAACAACATATTGACTCTTGAAATTCTATTTGTTCTACATATATTGGGACAAGGAAAGTAATATATATTATTTAAAAATTAAGTAAAATTTACAATAACTAACAACTTAAAATATTTAAAAATCATATCAAAATTTAATTGACTCTTTAAATTTTATCTATGTCACATAAAGTGAGATAAAAAAATATATATTAGACCCGTGCTAGCACGGACACTTATATCTAGTAACATATAATACAACATTATAGATGTTGGAATAGACACAATTTTCCACTACAATACGATAGCTGGGATTTGCAAAAAGAATACACTTTGTAGCATTTAGAAAATATCTTAGTTGTGAAAATTAAGGAATTCATTTATCTTGTGGTAATTCCTCATATATCAATCTCCTAAATAATTTTTTTTCTTCTTAAATATTACTACACTTATAATTTAAAGTCCTTAATTGTGGATTCAACTCATCTCCATTTCTCTTCTCTCCATTTTCTTTAAGTTCCTATTTGGATTAATGACACATGGCATATGTTAAAATAAATGGTTAAGATTTAATTTTTCAAAGTAAATCTCTAACCATGATTTAATTAATAAATACATTATATATTAAATATTAAAAATTATTATAATCTCACTATTTTAGCAACATATTATCTTGTCCATAAATATAGGGAAAAAAAGTTCCCCTCCTAAATATTTTTTTGTACGTAAGATCTTTTTTTAATTTTCTTTTAAATAGTCTTTTTATCTAATTATAAGAATAATTAACTGAATAGAAGTATAGAAATCATAATTAACCTACCGTACGTACTTGTATCACCGTATCCTTAATCTTATTATGAAATTAAAATTAGTTTGTTAAAATGGTTTGATTATCTCTAGGGTAATTAATTAATCACTGGTCAAGATGCCTTTAACAAAAAATTACGATAAAAAAAATATTTAAAAGAAAATTAACAAACGATCTTACATATAAAAAAATATTTAGGAAGATAACTTTTTTTCCTATATTTATGGACAAGATAATATGTTGCTAAAATAGTGAGATTATAATAATTTTTAATACTTAATATATAATGTATTTATTAATTAAATCATGATTAGAGATTTACTTTGGAAAATTAAATCTCAACCATTTATTTTAACATATGCCATGTGTCCGACTCCTCTCCATTTCTCTTCTCTCCATTTTGCCCAAGTTCCTATTTGGATTAATGACACATGGCATAGATTAAAATAAATGGCTAAGATTTAATTTCCCAAAGTAAATCTCTAATCATGGATTAACTAATAAATATATTATATATTTAATTTTAAAAATTACCATAACCCCCACAATCTTAACAACATATTATCTTATTCATAAATTTAGGGGAAAAAAAATTTTCTTCCTAATTTTTTTTACTTAGGATGTTAATTTTATTTTATTTTTAAGTTAATATTTTTATTGCATTTTTTACTTAGGATGTTAATTTAATTTTAAAAATTACTATTGAAGAGTATTATTTTTCCTATTTAATTTCACCTTTTTTATTTATTTCTTCCAAAATTAACATTAGCTATATTTGGCAGCAGTTCAATATTTAAAAGAAAATTAAAAAATATCCACTTAAAAAAAAAGTAATTAGGAAGAACTTTTTTCCCCCTATATTTATGGACAAGATAATATGTTGCTAAGATTGTGAAATTATAATAATTTTTAATACTAAATATATATTGTATTTATTAGTTAAATTATGATTAGAGATTTACTTTGTAAAATTAAATCTTAGCCATTTCCTTTATTTTAACCTACTACATGTGTCACTAATCCAAATAGAAACTTGGGGGAAATGGAGAGAAGCCGGATCCCAATTAAATGATTAAATAAAACAACAATATCTTGTCAAAATGGCCCCAAATTAAAACTTATCCTTATTTTCCATTATGACTCATAACTCTTACCATTTGTCATGCATATATTTGTATATCTATTAATAATGTTATATATCTAAGTCATTTTGTCCTTGATCTCTTGCCTATAATACCTAATACCACGCCACAATAAAGACCAAAAACTGCTAGCTTTATCAATCGGGCGTCATAAATAAATTATACGCCGTTCTAAAATGAATCATTGTTCATTTAGTTAGGTATAAATTATATAATACTAAAAAGTTAAAAATATCTTATATTATTAGTATAATTTGATCTATAACCATAATAGGCGGAATTTACTATTAATTACTTCTTTCATTTTAATTTATGTTGCATAATTGGAACATTGAGAGAGAACCAAATCCTTTTTTTACCAAAATTTATTTATATGAATTTTAAGTTATTAATAGTTGTGATTTATAATATCTTTTACGTAGTTTCTAAACATATACTTTTATTTGTGAAAAACGTAAAGCTTTTATGGTTGAGCTCATGGATAAAGTTTAAATTTTTTTGAAATTTCAGTTGTATCACACAGATTGATCGAGAACAGAAGATTTTTTTTTTTTTTTTAAGGATTTACATATAATTACCTACCTTATACCACTCATGACTTTGATTCAATAAATATCTTTTACGTAGATCATAGGTAGATTTTTTTTTTTTTTTAAACAAACTCAAAAAGGCAATGTGAGAGTAAGTTATTTGTCTTTGTAAAGTTGGTGCGGCCAAGTGTTAGTTTTGTATTGCATGCCGACAGAGTGATCACACTTGTCTTATGTTGTATGCTCACTCTGCTATATTTCTCGAACATGCTTCCACCTTCACTTTTTCCCTATATAAATGGCTTAGTAATCTCTTTTTATCTCATCAATCCATTGCCAAAGAACAAAATTCTTCAAAGTTGTTTATTTAGGGAGAGAAATGGCACAACATGTTACTAACGAAGACCAAATGCAGCAGCTAAGTGGAACTCAAGGTCGTCGCCCCTACTCATGATGATGCTATGAAGAAAGAGCATGAGGGACTCTTCCAATTCATTTTTTAATGAGAAATTAATGTTTGATTGAACATCGAGTTAAAAAAATTAAGGAAAGACCGAATTTTATAGTATTAGTGTATTTTAAAACATCGTAGTAACTAGATGAACTGCCTTATTAATTTTTAGATTACTAATTCACTTTATAATTATACAACGCTACTAGAAATATGAAATTAACTACTAAATTTAGCGATAGAGGGAATAATTTAATTTGTAGCTAAATAACTCCTATGATCTAATGGAATTTTCATATAATCTGATCCATAGCTAACTTGGATTAGCACGAAATTTTTATTATTTAGCTATAAAATTTTGTAAGTCACTAATTAATATATTCATTGTCTTGTCGTAGTGTACCAATAAATTTGATAAACTGTTAATAATTATTTCAT
Source organism: Solanum piurae (assembly GCA_029582685.1). Taxonomy (NCBI): domain Eukaryota; kingdom Viridiplantae; phylum Streptophyta; class Magnoliopsida; order Solanales; family Solanaceae; genus Solanum; species Solanum piurae. The sequence goes on along the minus strand of JAJOOO010007841.1, from coordinate 14,207 downwards.
GAGGTGATGCATGCAGTCGGGTATAACTGAGAAGATTAAGGAGACGTTGACCGGAGCCGGCGGAGGCACTACTCATGACAATAAGAAGGAGATAGGTCATGAGAGTACTTCACAAACAACTACTACTGCAGCAGTTGAAAATGAAGGAGACGATAAGAAAGAAATGATGGACAAGATCCCTGGCATGCATTGAAACTATTAACAAGTCTTTTACCCTTATGGAATCCACTATGTTGTTTAGTGATATTATATTATATAGTCATAAACCATGATTTTCCCACTTCTTCTTTCTATATGGCCGCACCCGCGCATGCCCCGTGCGCTTCCATACGAAGCAAACATGTTTGATATTCATGCGCCTACCTGCATTCATGTCGCGCGCCTCTATGTTTATGTATGATTGTGTGTCTATAATGTTGTCTTCAAAATAAATATATGTACTCTTTGAATTACTATTCGTATTTTTCGCTTCTTTTTTATTTATATTTATATGTGATATATTCTATATCTCTTTGAGAGTGTTCGAAAATACATACGATTATATTATTCAAAATCTAAATTTTGATATAACGTAATTGCTCCTTGCTAGAGATTGTGATTTGTAACTTTTCGTAATCTCCAGGAACATAAATTAGGTTGCTACATGAGTCCAATCTAGCACAAACATTTGGCAATATATATGCAATGGTAACCACGAATTAAGCCGGTCAAATTAATGTAGTTATACTTATTAATAGTAGGCCAAATACATAAACAACCCCTCGATCGAATTTGTCCTAAAATAAATTACTCCACATTTTATCGTAATTTTGTTTCGTTTTAATCCTTCAATCCATTGTTTGTATACCATTTAAATACAAAAGCATTATTCAATATAAATTATTTAATGTGTTGATAAGCATAAAAAATGTATGAAATATTTAATTAAATAACATAACATGTTTTATTTTAAATACTCGTTTTTCTATTTTTTTCATTCAGCTCCAATACGAGTAAAAATAACTGATCTTCAATTAAAAAAATACAATTGTTCATTGCTAATAACAAATACTAAAAACGTTATAACCCGACATACTTTTGTCAGTTATATTTCACGCAAGATTGCGTTAGAAAGAAATTCTTATTATTTTTAAAAATCAGCATTCATATGTCAATTTTATTTTTTTGTACATGACTACAACCAAACATGCTCTAAAAGAATAGTATCTCAAATAGATAGTTATATAATATCATATATTAGATCTATATACGAACTACTATATAGTATTACAATTTTATTTTTATTTTTTAAATTGTAACTGTATTTGATTTTACTTTTTTTTTAGGAAAAAAGGATAAATATATCCCCGAACTTTCGTAAATGGTATCTAAATACCCTTCGTTATACTTTTAGAACGTTGATGTCCCTACCGTCTAATTTTTGGAGCGTGTATACCCTTTGAACTAACGGAGGGACACGTGTCACGATCTTAACAACCTATCCAAAATGTATTTAATTTTTATTTTCAATTAAAAAATCAACCCGGATAATTAAAAATTCACTCAAGTAATTTAAGACCCGCTCCGAAATTATAACCAAGTTATCAAGAGACGGAGATCAAGAACTAATCATAAAGCAAAATTCAAAGTTTTCTAAAGCCGTGTTAGCATTAAATTACTTGGAAATGGAAATTCATTCAGGAAAGTTAAGTAATCCTTGAATTGCTAATCAAACGAGAAAGCTTCGATTTGGTACGAATACCAGTACCAATTGACGCTTGAAAAATGGAGGAAGTGTTCCAAAAGGTCATTGCAGTATGTGATGCTTTCCTTGAGGCTGCTGAATGTATTGTTGATTTTTTATTTTCACAGATCTATTTTCTTTTCAGCCCTACAATCTTTATTTTTCAAAATTTCAGTCATATAAAAAAGTTATTGAGTTTTGTGATTATAAATCCATTTGAAGGTCGCTGGTTTGATTCGCCGGAGTTTGCTGGTTCGATTCGCCGGAGTTCACTGGTTCGATTCGCCGGAATTGTTGGAGCATCAGTGAGGGAGAGATGGGTGAGTGGTGGTCAGATTTCATAGTGAATGAAGGGTCGCTCTCACTGATTTTGTTGGAGCGTCGCTAGAGCAAGGGAGGTTGAGTTCGATAGCAATTAGAGGTGGTTTTGTACGGAGCTTCACCGGAGAAGATGGAGTCGCGGCAGTGGTGTTGGGTATTTGTTCTTGGGGTGTATGGTTGTTGGAACTAGAAAAGAATGAGAAAATGGGATTTATTTGGGTGGGTTAAATTATTTGGGTGGGTTTTTAATTATTCGGGTCGAATTATTTAATTGGAAATAAAAATTAAATAAATTTTTGATAAGTTGTTAAGATTGTGACACGTGTCTCTCCGTTAGTTCAAAGGGTATACACGCTCCAAAAATTAGACGGTAGGGGCATCAACGTTCTAAAAGTATAACGAGGGGTATTTAGATACCATTTACGAAAGTTCGGGGGTATATTTGTCCTTTTTCCTTTTTTTTTATAAATAATATATTTAATTATTTGAGTGTACTTTGCCCAAAAAAAATATGATTTAAGCTTTTAAACATGAAATATAATTAAAATGAGATCATTTTTATAAAAATAAAAAATTTAAGGTAAAATTTAAAAACAAAAGAATATAGTAAAAGTAAAAAAAGAAGATAAAATAGAATTATTTCAGATTTTGATGATTAAACACTTCAAAATAAAGTGAATACTTGTCGTGGTGGAATTCGTCCTTTATACTCTCAACTAAAATTTGGGGAATGTGGTAAATGAGGGTAAAACTGTCATTAAATTTCAGCAATTTAGGGCTTATGAACTGAAACAGCAAAAGGGTGTACGCCATAGCCAGAGAGATTGAAGGAAGTAACTGAGGAAAGAAGGAAGGATGTTTGCGACAGCGATAAGGTTGGTAGGGAGGAAACCAAAACCAAAGATGAAACCCATTAAGCTTAAAACTCCACCCGAGCAGACACAAACCATCACCCGAACCATCTTCGATATCGTGAAGGAGCATGGACCTCTCAATATTGCCGAAACCTGGGATCGTGTAAAGGTAATTAATTCCCTCTTTTACCTTCTCTAATTCTATAAAAAAATTGAATCGTAGAGTGAATACATTTGCATCATTCATATAGTTAGCTTTGGATTGAGATTTAGTTGATTTGTTGCCTCACTGGTAATCTTAGATTCTGGAACTGCTGGGTGCTGAAAAAGAAATGGACTTGGGTACAGTGTTGAATGAAACTGAAATAAATGAAAAGTTTTTTCCTTTTTTACCCTCTTCTCTAATCTTTTCATATTCCAGATTGATTTACTTTTTCTATACATCTGTCTGTGTGTTTGGGAGAATTGTTGGGATATTAACAAAACTACAGCTTTTGCAAAAACTTGATTGCCTCTGGGTAGAATTGAAATTAATGAACAATTGTCAATCAGTATAATAGTTCAAATAGTATTTTTCCAATGCCTCTTTCCAAAGGGTTGACACTAGGCTTTTTGATGGATGATTGTATTGAAAACTGTAGTGATATGGCATATATTTTAACGGATGAAATCAATAAGTTGATTGTTGAGGTCCAGTTCTTAATTTGCAACAGTTGATTTATGCTTAAGCAAGCTAAACAGGTTCATGTATCAGCTTGAACTTTTTCATCTGAAATCGATGCACACAAAGTTATGCTTGAAAGATGCTTCAATATTCTCCTCTTTTTTTTTTTTCTTTCAAGTTTATGAAATTTGGAAAAGCATAGAAATTATGTTTTCTTCCATGGTGCTCCTATGCACAATGTTGTTTGACTTTAGTTCTACATCATTCTCTTATCTTTGATAATTTGAGCAGTGGCTTTGTAGCTAGTAGGTATAGATTTCACAGACTTATATGCTCTTGATCTCTTAAGCAACATCAGATCTTAGCAGCTTCACAAGTCTCCTAGGAGGCCTCAGCAGCTCATCTTGTTATTTGTTACCCTTGTTTTCTTTAAGATCCATTCTTCTCTAAGCATCTCCAGCCTTGTATTTTATCATCCTTTGTGAAATGAACTTGACAAATTGCCAGCTGTTGCAAATATATGATGCACGCAAAGAGCAAGTTGACCGTTAAGTTTAAGGAATATCCCTAGCATCTAATTCACCATATCAAGAACAATTAGTTGCTATATAACAAATAACAGGTGTTTTTTTTCTCTTTTCTATTTGTGGTGGAAATTTGAGGGTTTTGAGTCTTTGCTGTTGCACTTTTTCCGAGCACAGAGTATACCCTTTTTTCTATTTCTCATGAACCCTTGGTACTTAACTCTGAGAACTCTAGGCTGTTCTTTGCTAACTGTTTTTCCCTGTAAAACTCCAGGATGTTGGCTTGAGAGGCTTGACAAGCAAAGGGCACATGAAGATAGTTTTAAGATGGATGAGGGAAAGACAAAAGCTTAAGCTTATATGCAATCATGTAGGGCCCCAGAAGAAATTTCTGTATACGACATGGTTCACAAATCCAAATACAATGCATACAAAGCCGGGAACTGATACTTCCTCACCAAATACAAAGCAGATATTGTCAAGAAGTGATATTTCCCGGCAAAAGTCATCATAAACCCTATAACGTGGTGTCTGATTATGAACCAAGGATTTAACGGAGCTTTCTATCATTGAGTAGTTTATTGTATTTCAAGTATTGCACTATTTTGCTGCGGTTATTGTTCTTTCTTGTAGACTTTACATTGCTTTTCTTATTAACTGCTATGCTTTATTTTGACTTGATGCACTTGAGCCGAGAGTCTTTTGGAAACAGCCTCTCTAACTCCACGAGGTAGTGGTTATGTCTACAAAACAAATGGTGATTCGAGTAGAGCTGAAACAAAGCAACATTGATCTTGAAATAAGCTCTCAAAACTCGAATGTGATCGACAACTTTGAGGCTTTTGGTAATTTGTTACTTCTTTTTTTAATTTCCTGTGCAAGTTGAAAACATACTTGTGTTTTATACTATCAGTTCAGATATGAAGGAAAACCAAAGTTGTCTGATTAAACTCTAGTTTGCCCAGGTTTTAAGAAAATTCTGTTGCTTGATGATAGAAACACTACCAACAATTGATATCTTCTGGTCCTGTCATATGTTTTATGCACATTTTTACCGTCTGCAGTCCGCCTTTGTTCGATAGCTCGCATCAAAGAGCGAATCATGGTTCATTTTACCATCTACAATGTCTCTTAAATTCTTTCACGTCTCGCTGAAACTTGGTTTTATTGTGCATATGGCTGGATCATCTTAGTTGTCCTTGCCAAAGACCGTTTTGGCAGATAATTGGTGCATGAAATGTTTATTCAGTGTATGAAGGGTTGATCAGTAGTTCAAAAACAATAAGATAGAAAACTGTTGTCAAGTTTGAGTGCCAGAGTAATTAAACTCCTTTGGAATAGCGTAAGTTTTACTGCTTAGCAGAAATCAAAGGCAACTGAAGAAGTGGACAAAACAAGTGTTGAATGGACAAAGTCAATTCAATATGGTTGTTATACCCTCCCTAGATTTCACTTGTGGGATTACACTGGTATGTTGTTGATATCAAATAGACGATTAATGTTCATCACATGCCTTCTTGTCAATGTTCAGCCAATTTGAAAAGCGATTTCTTGGGTTCCAAATGACATGTTGTCTCATTCATTCCAGAGCTTAAAAATCATAAATTTGCTTGAACAACTTGTTCCACATTGCCAGCTTTGCTGCAAATATGTTGCAAAAGGACAGTTGGTTAATAATGAGAAAATAGAGAAACAATTGTCTTCAACCATATTGTCATTGTTCTAATAAATTGGGCATAAACATGAATTTATTGATCATTGACATGAATGGAGCTGAAAAGCTTGCTTGTGGAATAATATATATTACATATAGTATAGTCTAAATATAAAACAGAGCAGGTGCTTCTGTTCCAACATTCTGATTTTAAGTACTACTTATATTTCATGAATCCACATCATTTCACCCCAAAGCAAATGGATGTAATACCGGAAAATATAGCTAATTAAGCTATTAAGTTACAATCAATCATTTGTAATTCATTGTGAATGATTTAAATTCTTTAAAGTGTTATAACTAATCCACAACAATTTATTGGTAATCCTATTTGAAGATGGATTAAAATTATACTAGATTAATAAGGGTTATTTAGCGAAAAATCAATAAAACAAATTTCACAATTTTTTTTTTAAAAAAAAAAATAGTGGACACAAGGATGCCAATTGCCACACATGTGATTCATATAATTTTTTAGCCACCTTTGCCACAACTTTCCCTCTAGTATGAGGGATTCAACATTATATACATTGATATTAAAAAAAGAGAGTTAATTTTCATTTATTTACACACTACTATATAATTTTTCAACAAAGTAAATTCAATTGAACCTTTCAAATCAGATGTACTTAAAAAAAGAAAGAAGCTGAATTTGTAGAATTGTGGGTTCCTATGATTCACAAAATTATACTATTAATATATGGAGTTACATTATGCTCCATTAATGTTTATTAAATTTGCTGGGTCCTAACATCCACTGTTTTATTTTTTAAAATAACGCCATTTTTTCTCTTTTTAATCCTTTTCACTAATTTCTTTTTTACCAAAATACCTGTTTTTACGAAAATGCCCTTTTCACCAAAGGCCTACTATACTCGGTTGCTCTGAAATCTTCTTAAGGTTTTGTTGAATTTTTTGGTAGAATTTGAATTTGAATTTGAGTTTGAGTTTAATATTTTGGCCAGAAATTTGTTGTTTTCTCCGAGTTTTGGGATACGAATCTACTGATGTAAGCTCTATTTTATTTTTCTGATTCTTTGATTTTGCTCTTCAAATTGTAATTTATATTTTCTTTCGTTTGGTGGGTTTTAAATTTATTTTCTCGGCTTATTTGTGTGTTTTACTTCACTGATTCTAGCTATCGTGATTTCTTTTGTATGTATATGACTAAGATTAGTTTTTTTTTGGTATATTGATGGATTTTGACAATAGTTTAGAAGTTTGGTTCTATAATCCTCAGTTTTCTTAGTTATTTGAAGTATAATTTTGAACTGTGGTTCTTCCGTTCCCGGATTTCTTATTCGACTCTGATAAGTCGTCTTGTTTCTGTGCTCTGCACGAAATGGCTCTACTTGGCAATGAGGAGTAGAGATAGAAAATGGAGGATACAAAGAGTGAGTGAAAATTTTGAATGTTGAAAATGGAGTAGAGAAAACAAATTGTTGAGTTTTGTTTCCTAGATATTTTGCAGCTTTTCAGCTCTATTGGTTGTTAAATGCTATTGAACCAGTCGTTACTTGATTCTCTTTTCTGTTTCCCATTTATGAACTTAATATGGTCGTTGTATACGAGCCAAAGTTCTACAAGTTTCTAGGTTGTAGTTAACCACATTACATTTTATCTCTCATTCAGTTGTATGGTGGTTCATATACTCGAGAAGAGATAAATGCAATTATGATTGAAATCATGTCTAAAACACAATACAAATAAATCTAGTTGTTGAGGAGAAAGGTAAATAAAGGATCAAGAAATTCAACACAACACAATTCTCTATTTATGCCTAAAACACTTGTTGGTATTGATAACGATTAAGTGTCTTTGAATAGAGATATTGGGTGGACCTTGTTCAATCATTTAATCATGTATGGAAGGAGGAAGGGTGTAAAGAACTTTCTCAAAGCCATCATCTTTTCAATAAACTTTAGGCTTGTAAGAAGTGACGTGGGCATTGGGTATTGTAGCTTCACTAAACTTCCATTTCTAACAGTCAGCTCAACTGGCCCTGCATCTGAAAATTTGATGCCTTTACGACTAAATTTCTCTTCAAGAGTCTCAGGAACAAAAGTGATACTCTGCTGCCTGAAACTTTAGTTACATTAAGCTTAGGTAGCAAGAGATAAAAGTACTGTGTTTTTGGTGTAATCAGTTACTTTTAAATGATCCTGTCTCTATTATTGATGTTTTAGACTCTGTCTCTATTATTGATGTTTTAGACTCATTATAGACATAGGATCATAGAATCATAGATGTAGGTAGTACTTTGTAAATATGGGGCTACTACAACTCTTGTAAGATTCAGATTCTAACGTATATAGACAAAGTTACCAGTTTCAAAAAATAAAAGAGCTTCAGCAGCCAACTAAAAGTAACTTCTCCAGATTTGATAAAACTAATTTAGAAGTCAATAAACAAAATCCTCATGCATTCATCCAAATCCTATGTTGCTTGGACTCTCCAAAAATTATGCCGCACTCGTGTCAAATACTCGAAATATAGACTACTTTTGGAGGATCCAACACCCACAATTTTGAAGAGTCCAAGCAACATAAGCCAAAACCCAGAACAAATACAAAGAAAAAGGAAATTCCAAGTAACACAAAGGCACTCTTCACACCACAGATTCATAACAACCGCTGCTGTCACTTCCCTTATTCCCTTTGATCAGGAGCTAGAACATACAAAAGGAGCTTGAAGAACAAAGAAATATAAGTAACTGTGTTATATTTTGGCCATCTAAGTTCCTTTGGTTGGAAAAGATATGTGACCTAGTGACTGTCATTTTCTACTTCTCTCCCTTTTGAAGTTGATTCTAAAAGTGAAAAAAGTCTTGGGTGTGGAAGGTGATGTTGGAACACTTGGGTAAAATTAAAATTCTAATCAAACAAGACATTCGAAATGACATTATTTACTTTTATTTTTTAGACAAAATGTTTTCCTTTTAGGACGTATTTTCTATAACAATATTCATGAATTAGTTTTTTTACCTTTGGTTTGTATATAAGATTGAAGATAAGATATTAGAATATGATAATTTGTTGACAATAGTGTTTCAGGAAGTTGCTTCTGGCGATATTTTTCCTACTTCGAGTTAGGAATGTCGAAAAAAGCAGAGCTTACGGCGGTGACAGCCTACTTTGGACTGCCGTGGCCACAACTTAATGAGGGATTAACCTACCATGACATCGTCCGACCCACCGATGCTGGTCTGTATTTACATGAATAAACTCATTTTTCCGACAAACTTTATTTTAATTGTAGACTTCTTGCAAAATTAATAGGTCTTACATTGATTGAGTTCTACTTTGGAAAGTACAAAAATTCAGCTCCTTTACAAGGGTAAGCTAACAATCCTTTGTGCAAAACTTCTTTTTATTTTTTTGCTTGTGTTATTGAAGATTCAGATATTAAACTGTTCAACAGTTGGTTGCAGAGAATTCAAAAGAAACAGGTTAGTTCGTCAAGGAAATGGTTAAACATGGTGTTTAATGCACATGGAGTATCTTGGGATTATGAATGAAGCTTGGTCATATTTAATTATTGCAGATAACATTTGATGGTAAAGTTATTATCTTACCAGATACTGAACTCAGGTCACATCTGTATAATGATTTTTTTTTTTGCAAGATTTAGCCTGCATATGTTTGGTGAAATAATATCTGAAGTGTATTTTTTGGATGTGCAGAGCAGGTGCTGAATTAGTATATCATCGCCTTCCTTGGAGAGAACCTGATGCACCTTACTTGCTAGAAGTACTATTTGAAGATGACTACTTGGTAAATTAAATTTGAGGTTATTTTTGTTATCAATGTTTATACTTTATTTATGCGATAGAGGAAAACTGGGAAATTCATGAGGAAAGATCAATGACCACATCTTAATGATGTACTGACTCTTAAGAGAGAGGAAACTAGACTTGAGTACTCAGGTGATCAATGGAAAAGTTAAAAACATCTAGATGCATATTGGGTTTGAGCAATTCAAATGCCTACATGAAGGAGAAAATGATAGACATTTCTTTCCAGTCATAACCAACCTTAAAGTAAAAGACCGAAATCTTTGTACTAGCTCCATCCTTCCCAAAATAAATAATAATAAAAATAAATAAATAAGATAAGATAAAGCCAGTTTCCTTGTATTTGTGATAAAACACCTGTTGGCTACCCATCTCGTCAAGAGGTTTTCTAAGAGAACTTGGTTTAACAAGCAAAACTTAAAGAAACCACATTGGTAGATTCTATGGTTCTCAAACTTTATTGCTATTCTTTTTATCTTTTGCAAAATCTTGTTTTTGTTAGTGTTGTATGAAAACCAACACCAGGGGGTCCCCAGCCTCTCGTGACCATAAGTTACAAAATTATACCGGCAGAAAACCTTCCTCGCGCTGCCATGCGTTGTCGAAAGCAGCCTTCTCCAGCGATATCTACACCACGCATCGCACGCGTGAGTCTCTTTTCGACCATTTTTTCGAAAGGTATCGCTGTGCATCATTCCATCGAAATCAGCAATCACTGTGCAAATTTCGGTTGCTACTCGCAACTATCTCTATTTCTGTTGGTAATGTGCAAAATCCAACACTACCAGAAGGTCTAGTAACCTCCGGTGACCAAAGCCCAACCAGTGTCGCCGGTCGCGGATCCTTCATGCGCCCATACGTGCTGGTGCATGAGCCTCTTTCGACCAGTTTTACGGCAACTTTCTTGTTCAATATCGACTAATCTCTTTATTCCGAGGAGATCCATATATTTAATACCAGATTTCAAGCACTTTTCGGCGACCGCCCTGCACTGTTTCCGGTAGATATGAGTTTTTCAATAGTGTTTTCTCCCTATTTCAGATTCACTTTTGCCGAAAAAGGTATACTCAAATATTTGGGCTGGATTAGAGGGATACTTTCTCACCCATGGCTAAAATAGCATCTATCCGCCTTTTTCTACTATGGTTGCCATTCACCATGGGCCTTTTAATTAGTTGGACATTAAGAATGTTTAGTTCACGGTGATCTTGAGGAAGAAGTCTATATGGAGTAACCATTTGATTTTGGAATAAAGGTTTAATCGTTGTTGTTATACTTACATTATAACTGGTGTTCGCCAGGAGTCTTTTTGGTTTGGTTGGAGATTTGTATGTCACTGTAGGGATAAATGTGATATTTAGAGAATCCCTTTAGATAATCTGTAGGCAAATTCCAGTATTAGAATAAACCCAAATGAATGGATTGGATATAAAGGATCTATATAGTCACCCAGCTTGTTTGAAATTGAGGCATAGTTGTTGTAAACTCATAGATCTTTTTCTACAGGCCCAATTCTGATCTTGAATGAAAATTTTAAATTGGGACTAGTTAAAGTAAAGAAGCCTTGCGGTTGGAAGTCTTATGAGTGGATGTATAAAGAAAATGGAATATTTATATGTATGCACGTATAATGTATGTATGTGTATGTGTGTATATATATATATAAAAGAGCATAATGTAGCATAGCTGGTAGAGAATTTTTCACACTATCCTATATGGGCCAATGGTATGTATATTCATGGTATGTATTCTCAATTTTCAGATTGTTGTAAATAAACCTTCTGGTTTGCAAGTTCTTCCTGGAGGGTTATACCAGCAGCGGACCGTCTTGACGCAACTCCAGTGGCATGCATGCAAGCTGACAACCACTTCATCAGGTTGTCAAAAAACACATCCAGTCCCAGTTCATCGCCTAGGAAGGGGTACATCAGGTGAGTTATCTAGGTACATCCGTACATGAATTTCTGCTCCAAGTACACTGATAGAACAAAGAATGAATTTGTGCTCTGAGTATAATTTGTAAGATGGGTAATCTTTCATTTAATGTCGCGTCCCTTTATTTAAAACGAACAGAATTACATAAACCTGTCGTAAATGGTAGTAGAGAATTTTTAATTTGAATTAATAAACAAAATTACTAGATGTAAATATAATAAAATATTTAAATTGTAGCTATCTTTCACCTCCTTTCTGCAAAGGAAACAGAAATATAACCAATTCTGGAAAAAATCGAATACAAAATCGAGTCGTCATGCAGCATAGGTTTTTACTAGAACTATTGGGACTATCTAATATTATAAAAATTTCATGTAACAGTTTTTAATTCCTTTTTTTGTTCTTCTGAAATCAAGTAAGAAAGAACATTGATGATTCTTTTATGGAATGTTCCAGGAATACTGCTCTGTGCAAAAACAAAGCTTTGTAAATCTCGCCTTGCAGCATATTTTGCTGAGGGGACGTCAGTTGTTGAAGACAAGTATGTTGAATTTGCTTCACCACTTAGACATGCCATATTTTTCCTTACATACTTATGCTGCTATTGTTAATATCAGTAAGATGCTAAGAGCATCACTATGATAATACAATATAGACAGCTTACTGTTTATGCTCGAGTGTCAGACACTGATGCTCAAGTTGTCTTATTAATGTTATTATTGTTCTAAAAATATTTGTTAATTTGGCATGCAAAATTCTCTCTTGATCAAAGTCGGATATGCCACCACATTGCTAAACATCTGATTGTCCAAATTCTTCGGTTTTTCATCATGCTTAATCGAAAAACTCCAGTCTAAAGGCCTATAGCAGTTCGGAAATTGTTCCCCCTTATTGGAGTTCTAGAGAGAAAACTCAGCTTACTCTATACTTATACAAAGGTCAATTGTTTAGTGATTCAAGTGTTTGAGTATTTTGGTGTTTTAGTTCTACCATTCACTTTTTTCTATTAGTACCATTCACTTATTAACCTTATACTTCCATTAATTGTTTCCAACATACTGAGGTTAATTAGTTTCTTTATTTTCTATTATTTAGACAATATTCTGTAGGAAAATATGTTGTTTTGCTTTAAATATCAGTTTGACCATTCTAACAATGTGTACCGAGATTTGTCAATTATAACTTCTGGATTGAAAGATTGTGTTATGAAGGTAAAGAACACAATGAGAATTGAGAACAACAAAAACATACCCAATGGGGTCTGAGGAGGGTAGAGTGTACACAAATGTTACCCCTACCTTGTGAGGTAGAGAAGCTATTTCCAATAGACCCTCGGCTCAACAAAAACATTTCAAAATAGGTTTAATAAATACAAGGTGAAAGAAGCTCGGATGGAAATACGAAGAAAATATTTACAATAAAAATAGAAAGATAAACAAAGCAAAAGAACAAAGTAGTGATAAAGTTGAAGAATAAGAAATAATAAAATAATAAAATAATAATGATAATATTGAAAAGGAGAAGAGGGAGCAAATAAGATACTCCAAGCCTAAACCATGCTCCCCCACAACTATCTGCTAACCTTCTACCCTTATCCTCAACCTCGATGCTCTTCTATCTAGGGCCATGTCCTCGGTGAGCTGAAGATGTGTCATGTCTAGTCTAATCACCTTGCCCAATTCTTGTGTAGTCTACCTCTACCTCTCCTTATGCTGTTTCATTTTTTTTCTTCTTTGGGGATGATTAGCTCGATATTTCCTAGTTAAGAAGGTAACTCAGGTCTTTGAGAGCTGTTGTAAGTGCTGAAGTAAGAAAAGATACAGACACCAATTGCTGCTATTAAATAGAAAGTTGCCTCGTTGAAGTGAGATTACTCTATTCCTTCCCGATGCAGATTACAAAGTGCTCTTTATTTGCTTGGAACCCTTATTAGCTTCATTCATCCATACGTCCTCCCATATGTAAAATTTAAATAGGAAGTTGGTAATTAAACATCCAAACTTTTACATTAATACATTGGAATACAAGATACTCCATACTTGATTCTCACAAGCAGCACATATGCTACCCACTCAATCAGTTCCAGTCACACAATGGTCGGAGAGCGCTCACCTCAAAGTCAGTCAAGCTCTTCAGTTTGTTCTGTTTTCAACAGTATAGCCATTCTTTGAAATTTGAACCTTTTTAGTAGACTTGATTTGTTGTCATGTGAGAACAAGATTGTTTTTCAACCTTCAGCATACTTTGTAAAGGTGATAAAAACAAATTTGGGTTTAATCGAATCTTCAACTCTTACCTTTTGACTAACTATTCTCTAAATTATCCTAGTAACTCTCTTGCCCATCAACATAACTTCATAGAACACACTGTTGAGGTCATTAGAGAAGTTGCTGAAAAGTATGAATCAGTTGGTCAATGCATAGGATATTATAGGTCATTTGGTCCCCTTAAATATCTAACTCTCTATTTTGGTTTTCTTGAAACTTTCTTCAGTGCAATCAAGTTGGGCACAAAATTAGCAATATCAAAACAAAAGTTGGGTGCAAAATTAGTTTGATTTTAGACATTACATCCCTTTACAAGCTACATGGTATCCACTTATAGAAGCTTGAAATTCTGAAGTCAAATCCAGTACATCTAAACATTAAGTTCTATGATTACACAGTTTTCTGTAGGGGT
>JAJOOO010007840.1:0-40088 GCA_029582685.1 Solanum piurae | reverse complement strand
ATCTACTCATGTAGATATACTTTAATACGTAGTACTATGATAGTTTAAGTAGAAAAAAGAGAACAATTAAAGTAGAATGTGAACCCCCCAACCCACCCACCCACACACAACAAAAAAGCAAAAGAAAAACGTGTTTTAAACACTAATCTTTAAATTTTTGTGAAGTTTATATAGAAAGTAGTAGGAAATTCCTTCAAAGACCCTACTTGAATTGAAAAGAAGAATCAACAACTATATATAAAGTCTAGAGGAGGACAAAAGCTTTAAAAAGTTCCCCCAAAGACCACCTACCCACCCTGCACCAATACTTCACAATAATACATACACAATGGACAGCTAAAAATACAAGTGGATGAACCTGCAAATAAAATCAAAATGTGTTTGGTAAGGAGGAAAATATGTTCCAAAAAAATGTTGGATTTTTCCATGTTTAATTGGTCAAAAATATTTTTAAAAAGTATTGTTCTTACTAAAAATAAGTTACTTAAATATAAAGAAACTAATTTTTCTAGTGAAAATGAGGAAAACAAGTTTCATAAATAATATGTTCACCTAATAAATTATTGAATCCATGTTGAGCCACACCCACCCCTACTTTAATTAAAGGCAGTGGGAAAGTCAGTAAGAAAGAAAAAAGTGAAAGAGATGGTCCTTTCCTTAATTAAACTAATTTGTGGATGGAAAAAGTCACCTTTGAAATTCTAAAATATGTTACGAAGAAGAAGATGTGAACAAATGAGAAACTAACATTTAGAGGTATACTTTCTACAGTTTTTTTTTCTATTTAATACATAAATATGTCCTTTGACTTGGCTTCTACTGACATTCTCCATTGGATATCTCCGTTGAATCGAATTATTGCGAGTTAATTCACCTCAATATCTTGTACCCGCATAGGAGCCTAACTTAATTAAGATTTGTGTTGGAAGGTCTCACATTGAGGGAAAGACACTCAATTTTCGAGGCGTAAACACAAAATATTTTATTAAGAATGAAGCAATAATTATCACTCTACCATACTCATTGTATTTGTTGGTATCCCTCTCTCTTCTGCCAACAAAAAGAAAAGACCCCTAAGTTTTCTAAATTTGTAGTCTTAAATGATATAGTTACAACCTATTATGAAATTACAATGAAGAAAAGGTGAAATGTACTCACAGATAAACTGCCCAAATTGTCATCAGAAAAAAATCTGAATATCTACAAATGAGAGTAATGCAATACAATTAAAGGATGTGACATAATCAAGATTATATCCACTAGTATTAGTTATACTTAATCCTAGTGCTAGATGGCTAATTTACTGTGCTTCATATTCACAAACTATTTCTATCATGTTGATACGATACGAATGGAGATTATGCTTCTTCAGTAAAACTTGGTAGTGGGGGAGAGAATATTTGAGCTTGCTCTACCACTAGAAGTACGTTTGATTCCTGGAAATAGTTCCTCTCTGCTCCTCTTACTTTGTGATGTGAGATGACTTACTATTGCTTCTATTGTTCACCCGTTTTGGACCAGCTTTAATTTCTTGCCTTACACACATGTATCTATCTGCAGTTGGATTTAGGGCAGGGTACTCATCAGAAAATGTGAAGATAGTAATTTTATTTCATAATGAAACGTGGTATTTTGGTGTAAGAGAGGTGTCGTGTCACCTTTACAAATAAGACTAGTATATATGTAGATTTGAAGAGAACGGATTATTGCATACCCAAGTTCTTTCGCAAATCTCTTTCTCATGCCCAAGACTCTAGTTGTTCTGTTACAAACAGAAGAAACATGTCTCCTTCATAGGCAGGGTGCATCGATGTTGTTCTCAAAGTACCATGATCCCAGTTTGCACTGCAAAAGTATCAACTATGAAAATGCCCCCGGCAAAAAGTGTATTGCTAAAGTTAGAGCAGGATCAATACCTTGTAATGTTATCAGAGTATTCGACAGATTCTGGTCACGGAGTCATGGTGTTTATACAACAAACGAAGTCCACACTTCTTCACTTCTTTAGAAAAAGTTAACTTAATGCACCCACAGTCATTTGGTGTTTTTCCATCTGCCTTCAATTTATCCAATAAGCCAGTAAGAGGTACCAAGAAACAATGAATAGCAGGTTTATAACGATATTCTGAATGGTTGGATAAGGCAAGTTTCTGGGGGATACACGCCACCGGCCTCCCATGATAACAAAACAAGTGAGCTATGCCGTCAATAAATTGGCCAAACAAACATACAGCAAATCCCAAGAAGTTCTCACTTGTATACCAATTTTTAGGCAAATTGACAAATATACTTTTACCATCTTCCCGATGGTGGAACCATCTTAGGATATCACCCCCCTCAGTGGTGAACACTCTTAATGATAAGGAATCTGAAGTACATATGTCATGCTGCAATGACGATATATTCTGAAACAACGAATTACAAATCGAATCATTGCTCCAATCTGCCGCTATTGTATTTAGTTGTGGTGGAAATTCTGGCAGTTGTGTAAGCCTCATGCAATGTGATAAGTTCAAGGTTTGAAGAGCACCAAGCTGGGCTATGCTTCGTGGCAAATGCTCAAAATTATTTCCACCGAGTTTCAACACTTCCAAAGAGGATAAGGATCCAATGTCTTCCGGAAGTCCTCCATCTATTATATTGCAGTAACGGAGATCCAGATATTCCAATGAGCGTAATCCTTCACTCACCGGAGGGAACACGAAGTTCACTATATCTTCTGATTTTTCTTTATAAAAAGTCAATGATTTAAGCTTGTTCAAGCGGACGATGGAAGATGGAGGTCGTGAGATTAGAGTAAAGTGGACATCAAGGCGCTCCAAGTTTTCTAAATCGCCTATCTCTTCTGGCAATCTTTCAAGTTTTACGCAGAAGGACACATCTATCCTCACCAAACCTTTCAACTTACAAATGCTGCTTGGAAGAGATACAAGGCTTTTTAAACCATGCAAATGTAGGTTTGTAAGATGAGCTTGGGGATGAATGATCGATAATGGCAGTTCCCTTATCCCAGAGTATGACATCTTAATCTTTAACTCAGGCTTCATTATTCCGAGGAATTCTGTAAACTATAGCACTTGTCTAGATCCAGAGATTTAAGAGATTCCACATTAACATATGGAAACCTCTCAAGGCTTTCACATTCATACAAATTTAACTCAATGAGTTTTCTGGAACATCCCAGGGAATAGTGAACCTCTTGAAGACTCGTACATTTCCTTAGACCCAAATACTCCAAATTTGGCATTCCCGTGAAATCAGGTGTTTTCTTCAGGCTTTTAGAGCCACGAAGATCTAGCTTTCGTAGAGACGGCAATTGCTGCTATTCGAATCACAGATTGAATGATGAAGAATGAGTAAAGTAGTAAAATACATTTTTAGATTATGACTCAACGTGTCCGAATAGAAATTGTTTATTTTACTTTATATGGAAATTACATGCTCAAAAACTAGATTAAAATGTTATTAGCATATTTTATTTGGTTCACATTTAAATATTGCAATTGTACTCTTAAGTGTCCCCTATACTTAATTGCTTTTAACCCATATTCTCATTATTTATCTGTAATGGCTATTTGTTTCACTTGTTGTTTTTTTTTTTATAAGACACAAGTACCCCTAGACTATGATCGAAATTTAGAGACACACCTTAACTAAACTAAGGTCTTATTATCCCTGAACTTATTTTTTTTGTAATTTTGTACACCTTTTGTCTTACGTTGCACACTCCGTGACTCCACGCAATTGAGGCGCGTGGGAGATATTTGGATGTCATGTAAGCCAAAAAGGTGCACAAAATTACAAAAAAATGGGTTCAGGGGATAATAGGACCTTAGTTTAGTTAAGATATATCTCTGAGATTTCGGTCATATTCTAGGGGGGTACTTCTATATTTTCCCTTTTTTTTTTCTTCTGCTTTGGGATCAAATTTATAGACAAAAAACTTGGCTAGAAAACAATGGCCGATCAGAGAAGCTGGGCTAAAATAATTGAGTTCCAACAACATATTTCTTTTTGTTTCTTTTTTAGATGTGATGACTATTCATTTTTTTAAAAATTTTTTGATGACAAGGGAAACCCGCAATCGCTATTCTTTGGGTGCGCACAGGGTAAAACCCCCGCTCCTATGCAATAGTTCGCAAACCACTTAGCAGAGGTAACCCGCACTAGACAAGCCTAATGCGACGAGCTCAACCCAGAAGGCAAACCCGACTATTCATTTTATGCGTGTATCTTCTCTTTTTTGACAAAATATGTATATAAAAGTCCATTACTTGGGCTAAAATAATTTTTTAACCCAAATAATGGAGTTTATAAAACGTATGCAAGTTTAGAAGAGTTTTTAATATCATGCCTAAATACAAAGTAATGTTAAATTCATTTAGAAATGATATAAAAAATTGTTGCCAAAGAGAAAACAAAGTATTACACCTTGTTTGGAGGGTTGTTACCCGTTACCGTTACTTTGTATTGTATTGTTAGTTTAAGTATAATATTTTTATTTTAATTGTCACTTAAATTTTATTGTATCTTATCATTAAAATCCATCGTAACATAACAACGAAAAAAATCATTTTGTGTAACGACCGATTTGGTGTGATCGTGTTTGTCACTTTAGTATTTTCTTCTCATTTTTTCTTTACTTATTACTCTCTCGGTCCCATTTTATGTGACTCCCTTTCCTTTTTAGTCTGTCTTAAAAAGAATGTCGTCTTACTATAGTTAGAAATAATTATATTTTAAAGTTTTTCTTTTACCCATAATAAAATGATTTATAACCACTCAAATATCTAAGGATTGTTTTAAACCACAAGTTTAAAAGTTTTCCTTTTTCTTCTTAAACATCATATCAAATCAAATGGTGTCACATAAAATGGAACAGGAAGTAGTTAATAATTCTATTTTATGTTTACCCTACTTTTTCATAGTAGCTCTACCCCATACCGCATAAATTATATTTAATTTTTTGGCAATAGATATTACTCCCTCCAAGTCAATTTGTTATTCAAACTCAATGATAATCATGGAACATATTATCCCTTAAGTATAACAGAAATATTACTTCATATAATAATATACTATATATTAGAAATTTTATCTTAAAATACTGAACTTCATTATATGAGCCTTTAATTGTAAGTAAGTTATTGCAGCAGTGTTTTCAAATGAATATCTTTTTAAGTTATTATGCATTCTTTCTATCTTCTAAAAGCTTACAATTATAGTATTTCATTACACATTAATATTACTTCCTCCATTTCAAAAAGAATGGCCTAATTTTTTTTTTAGTCTGTTTAAAAAAGAATGACAATTTCCTTTCTTTGGCAACACTTTAACTTCAACTTTCTACGTGACATGTTTACGGCCACAAGATTAAAGGACACTTTGGTACATTTGACATAACTTTAATTTAGAACCACAAGATTAACAAGTTTTTTTTCTTTTCTTAAACTCCGTTCCAAATCAAACTAGGTCATTGAAATAGGAGGGGGGGGGCATTTTTTTTATTTTCCACATTTAAAATAAATATGTAATGACACTTTCCGCTTATAAATAGAGTTTTTCTAAAGCTATTTAATATAATTTATTCTTGCCAAATTTCGTAAGTTAAGTGAACTCGAGGGACGAACTTGGTAAGACACAGTAAAATAAAGGTACTACCTTATGACCAACAAAAGTTAGGTCTTCATAAATTTTATATAGCAGTAAGGGAACAACGTGCATAAAATACATTAATTAGAGTTTATGGAATTACTTATAACTGTTGTTTATCCTGTATTCATAAGATACTTAGAACAAAAATTTTGAAGAACTTGATAAGAAACAACAAAGTTTAAAGAGCATATATTTTCAAAACTAGAAAATTAAACTAGTAGAGAAAATAAATCAGAAACAGATGAGGAACAATATACAAAATATTTTTCTTAAAGAAGAAAATTGAGCCCACTGAATGCACAGTGTCCCCTTAAGGAAATTATTTCCCACCCGAGGTTAATGGAATATATCCTCCCAGGATAGAGCGATCTTACTCACCGGTGTATCGGTACCTAAAACCACGATGTTAGCGAACCACTCAATGAGATTTAGTAGTAATAGAAGAAGTCCAAAAAATTGGTTGTTATAAAATGAGAGGAAATAATCTCTCTATTTATAGACAACAAATGGTAGTGTGAACATATATTTATTGTGCCTTATCGAAAAGGTCACAACCCTTTGAAAAGTTACAACCCTTCGGAAAGGTCACAATCTTTCATAAAA
This sequence comes from Solanum piurae, assembly GCA_029582685.1. Classification (NCBI taxonomy): domain Eukaryota; kingdom Viridiplantae; phylum Streptophyta; class Magnoliopsida; order Solanales; family Solanaceae; genus Solanum; species Solanum piurae. Next base: position 33,830 of record JAJOOO010007840.1, on the reverse strand, counting down.
GTCACAACTTTTCATAAAAGTCACACCTTTTAAAACCCAACAATAATTTCTTTCATTTAAACACAAAAACCATAATTCTAGGACAATTAAAATTAAAAAGTATCTCAAATAGAATGGTACCTTTGTTTCATTCCATAAATGATGCAACGAACTCCCTTGAAGATTAAGACAAACAAGGCTTCTGGGACTAAAATTTTATGGCAATAACTTCCAAGGATAGTTATGCCATACAAACCAACACAAGTTGTTGGACAAGTACTCAATGGAGCCATCATGACAATTGAAGTGAGACGTAGAGGAGGTGGGTGTCCAATAAAATATGTCCCCATCATGAATGCATAATAACCTAAGCCTTTGCATATTTTTTATTATGTCTTTGCTAAAGCATAGTTCTTTAGAACAAGTAAACGAGACTACTTCCACTGTCGTGGTCCTCTGCAAAAAAATCATGAGTGCTCACAAATCATAACTTCACATGCCGTGAACAATACACTTATCAACATCACTCTTTATTATTGCACTTGAAGTTCTTGAAGAGCTAGCACCATTAAACAAAATTTAAGGTACAATATTAGTTAGAAATGTTTTTTGCAATTAATTATATATTCTAATGATCCATTTTTGGTGTAGTGTCACTCAATAAATGAATACAGTGCCAAAGCTTCACTCAATAAAAAATAATTAATGATCAAGTGAATTCTGGACCAAGGATTTGTAATTAAGGTATTTGGCCCTCCTTACTTGTATTTTTTCCATTCGAAATTTTATCAACAAAAGGTTACTCATAGTAAATAGTTGGATAATATTAGCTTAAATAAGTTATTAATTGAGTTTTTACGTACAAAGTATCATACACATTTCAAGTTAATTTAAAGAATGAAAGTTAGATCGATTAAACATATTAAGCGGCTACTAGACTAATTCATGGCTTGATAACATAAGATAAATGAAAACTAAAAATTGAATATTATTGCAGTATTTAGCCTACTTACAGTATTGTTGACCACATCTTTGAAATCTTCAATGTTCCAAAGTTTGCTAGGTTGTCCGGAATCTTTTTGCATTTTCACTACATATCTACCCATGTCTTGAATTAAGTCGTGCATTTGAATTGTATCATATATAGTGATGAATACAAGAGATTTCTCAATTAGACCACGCAATCTGATACGAGTGCCCAAATCATAGCTCTCAAGAATTTCAATGGTCTCATCTTGCTTCCTCCCTCTAAAGAAGCATGTGATATCTAGAAATATTGTTTTCTCTTTATCTTGCAACCCTTCAAAACTTATTTTGAGGTTTTTAACAACATCTGGACTAGTTTCTCTCTTGATCATGTCTACAACTTCTCTCCACATTTTTATCTTGATTATGTAACCAAATCCCCCACAATCTCAAGGCTAAAGGAAGGCCTTTAGCATGACTTACTACCTCTAGAGCCAACTCTTAATATGCTCATCAAGAGCTTCGTCCTTAAAAGCATAATGATTGAACAACTGAATAGCATCATGTTCGGGTAGTGTAGTCACTTCATATACTACATTATTCTTCCCTATAATTTGCTTGTTTCTAGTTGTTGCAATAATTCTACTCCCACTGCCAAACCAACGAAGATCCCCTGCTAAATACTCCAAATGATCATGATGATTGATGTCATCAAGGACAACTAAAACCTTCATAAAACGAAGTCTATGAGCCATCAGACTCTTCCCTTTCTCCTTATCATTCACATATTTTTTGTCGAAGGATATTTTGCAGAGAATGCATTTCATTTATGTTAGTTTCTTTTACATCCGCAAGGAAACTTGCATATTCAAATTGAGGTGAGAGTGTATCAAAAACAGCTCTTGCTAGAGTCGTTTTACGGACTCCCCCCATTCCCCAGATCCCCAAAATCCGAACATCATTAGTTTCCATCTCTAGCAGGGATTTTACTTTCTCCAAATGAATATCTATTCCCACAAGACAATATCTTGCAAATAAGATGAAGAAGTCTTGCACAATTTGGAAGAAACATCGTCAACAAGTTCCCCAATACATTTACAGAAGATTAGCAAATATGAGGTATGCAACTTCTTTTCTAATTTTTTTTCTTTCTTTTTGTTATTATATGGATCAATTTTCATGTTTTTTTCCTTATGACGGCGAGATCTGACTAACTTTTATACATCTCGATTATTACATTAGTATTGGATATAACTATTTCATTACGGATTTGATAGGCGAAAAAATCACCTAGTATTTTTTTCGCGATGTAATCAAATTCTATATTTTTAATTGAATCTATTAAATTTCTTTTTAATAGTGAAAATGCAGAAAATGGGGAGATATAAGCAATTATTAAGTGTACATGTGTTGGAGGTGACTATGGTTGCTTTGTTGTTCTTCCTTGTAGCTGATTGTCATCCACACAATGGGTAAGTATATATTACTTTTATTCTGACGGAAAATGGTCAAAATTGCTCCTGTACTATTTATCGAGGAATATTTTTGTCCTTTGTTAAAAATTGAGGGGTCTTAAATAAGATATTTTGTTTGTTTGTGATGTTGACACATGACATAAATGTTTTTTTAGAGTTTCGTTAGTTGAAATCCGAAAGAAGGCATAAATGCCCTACTTTTATCACAACAAGGGCAAAAAATTTCCCAATATCTAATGTAGGGCAAAAGTAGGGGTATTCTTGGTACAATATAAAAGATGAGACTTTCGAGAGTCACATAACCCCTTTTAGTATAATGTGCAATGTAGGAGATAAATTGCAAAATTGATCTCAAAACTGACTTATTCCCACGCATAGTTACATAAAGATCTATTGTTATGTCACGATCCAAAAATGGACGTGATGACACTCGTCTTATCCCATCAAGACAAGTCAGCCTAAAACTCAACCATTACAATAAAATGCAGAAATTTTATAATCAACTCAAAAATACCCCCAAAATCTGGTTGTCACGTGTACAAGCCTCTAAAGTATTACAATTTATTCAAAAGAAAAACACAAGTCTCAAATGACCCTGTTTCTAGAATAGAACAAGATCATAATTAAGGAGAAAGAAGGTCCGCTGAAATGACAAGCAACTATATACCTCACAAACCTCCACAAGAAGCCTCAGACAAGGAGAAGAGAAAATATCACAAAGGTCCAGGCTAATAACCTACAAAAAAATGTAGTAGCAAGGGGTGAGTACCAAACCATACGGTACTCAGCAAGTAAACCTCTAAACACAAGCTAAGGGGATAGAATACGGGTACTCCTTACACCTCAACCGAACCTCCACAACTACAACCTACATAAAACCAGCCCAACCTAACAGTTCACAATTTACAAGCATGTATCTCAACAACAACAACATTCTAACAATCACATATTCTCAACAACAAGCTCAGTATTCATCAAATACAACCTCCACAACTATAACTACTTAAAACCAGTCCAACCTAACAACTCATAATTCATATAGCACACAGCTCAACCACAACACTCTAACAATTACATATCCTCAATATTCATCAATCAAATTCCACATAAAGGCACTCAAAAGTTCCACAGAGAGGCACTCACAAGATCAACAAAACACAATATCAAGTTCACTAATTGTAACATCCGACAATTTGAAATAATTATGTAGAGGCTTAGAATTTGAATTTTTGTCATTTTTGGAAAGAATTTAAGTCTGGAAAAAATTTGGTTAAGTATGGGAAAAAAGTGAGTTTTTGGCCAACTTTGAACAGTTATAACTCCTAGCTCAGGATGAGTTAGGTGTTGTTCCAGTTATGGTTGCGAAGCTCGTGGAATGATCTTTCCAACGCCACTGAGTTTGCTCGATTCTGAGTTAGTATGAGTAAGTTATGCCCTTTCGAAGTTGTTGGGCTGTTGGTAAGGGAAGTCAGTCCGGAATTTGTAAGGGTATTTTGGTCTTTTCCCTAGCCTTTTCTTTTGGATATATATTAAGGTGTTAGACTGATTTTAAATTAGTTTTCCCTTTTATAAGAGTGAGAGTAAGAGTTTGTGAGTGAAGAGGAGAAGAAGAGGAGAAAGAGAAGATCAAGCTAAGTTTCGTCAAAGATCGTCGTGGATATCGTCGGGGGTGATCCCTACTAGGTATGTGAGTTCATAGTGTTGGGTTAGTCCTTTCCCCCACACGCTAAACTCGTTTTAAATTTCGAGAAAAGATTGGTTATGTTTGTTGAAGTTTGTGGTTGTGCTTGTTGAAGTTTGGTTGGTGAGGTTGTTGTTGTGTTGTTGAAGTTCTTGTGGATTTGAGACATGTTTTAGGTTGTGTTTTCGAGTTGAATCTATTGTATACTAAGGGTTTTAATGATCCCAAGTGTTTGGGGAAATAACCTTTGAAGTTAAGGGAGTTTAGAGTTGGTAACGTGAAGGAGAAAGTCGGGCAGCTTGCATGAAGCAAGTCTGTGTCGCAGACTTGTTCCCTCTGTGAACAAAATCTGCTCCGCGTCACGGACAGGACGCGGACTCCACTGTTTTTAGAATTTAATTTCGTAATTTTTCTTAAGTTTGGCTGTCCTAAATCATTCCTTAACATCATGAGGTCCCTCTAAACACAAATTATGATCGTTGAATCCATAATTCAATTCAAGAAAGTTAGGATCAGGGTCAAAGTGAAGTTAGAGTCAAGTCAAGCAAAGTTAAGAAGTAAGTCCAAGCAAGTTTTTAAAGTTGTTCAAGAGTCTTAATTGAACATTTTAACTTCATTTTAAGACTCAAGTTTCCAAGCCAAGTAAAGAGTATCAAGTTTCAAGTCAAGTAAAGAGTATCGAGTTTCAAGTTAAGTCAAGAGTTTAGAGTTGAGTTCATTTCTCAAAAGTTATTAGGGAACTATGTATTCCCAAAGAAGTTTCTAAATGTTTTTTACATTTGAGTAAGAAAGGAACTATGATTCCAAAAGAGCCTTTGAGCTAGTTTTCAAGAAAAAAAGAACATCGATTCCAAGTGAGCCTTCGGGCTAAGTTTTGAGTAATTATCTCAAATAAAGAAAGATGTGTTTAAAACACTTATGAGCTAAAGTATATTATTTTTGGGAGTAGTCTTGAGCACCGAGTTGGGGACACGAGTTCATATTGGCTCAACTCTCCATAAGAACCATGTAGCCAACATGGGATTTAACGGGTCATACTTTTTAGATGATCATGTAAGATTAAGCTAGTGGATCCACTTGGTAAAGTTAGTTTCCTATATCACGGCAAGGTATAGGATGCTCCTTGGGAAACGTGAGGTAAAATGTTGTACCACCACTAGGGCTCATAATGGTGATTGTCGGTTAAAGAATCTCCCACTAAAGTTATATTACTTTTATATAAGTAAAGTTGAGTTTGTTATTGCTTTAATCATTAACGAACTAAGTTGTTTACAATGTTTTACAAGATTTATATATTGCATGTGTCTTATTGCTTTATATATTGAGTTCAGTTATTCATGAGTTGAACAGAGCCAAGGTAAGAGTTCCTTTTTACTCTTTTCAAGCTTAAGTTGTGGTTTAGCTTTCCAGCTCGCATACTTGTACATTCAATGTACTGATGCCAGTTGGCCTGCATCTTATGACGATGCAGACACAGGTACCCAGAGCCAGCATCCGGTATGCCGTTGATCCAGTTGAGTACTCCAGAGTCAGTGGTGAGCCTCCTTGCTTTCCGGAGGACTCAGTTATTTTGTTCTCTTAGTTTTGTTTTATTAGGATGTTGTGGGGTCTGTCCCAACATCCATCTCAGTATTTTAGAGGCTTCATAGACAATCAGTTAGTTAGTTTTGAGTCTCTCATCTATGTATATATGTAAATATTCTATTTTGGGACTCGAGTTGCCTTTTTGGGCCAAATTTTATCAGTTAAGTTGTTTTATGTCCTTGCATTGCATGGAGTTATTCTGTTGAGTTAGGTTTCTGCTGAGTTAAGAAAGTCAGGCCAAGGGTTCGCTTGGGGCCAGCAATGGTCTTCGAGTGCCGGCCACGTCCAGGGTGTAGGCTCGGGGCGTGACACTAATGATAAATATGTGCAATGAAATGGAATGCAATGTCAAGTATAGTGATGCATGTCTGTCCTAGTGATACACACCCGCTGTCTCTCAGTCCGGGACCCATGGGGGACATATCTGTCCATACATCCATTGCGGCGTGCGATACGACCCTTGATAATAGTAACCATCGCAGCGCGCGATACGTCCCTCGAAATATAGTATCCATCGCGGCGCGCGATACGTCCCTCGAAATGGTACATCCTCTTTAATTTCTTATTCTTTCTCAATTCACATAACACTTGTCACAACCATGTCTCAGAACAATGCAAATAACATGTTCACACAAATAATGAAGAGATGACCATTTTCATAACATTGCACAATTCACAACAACACAATCATGATACAACATCAACAATGATTCAACAAACATTTCAAATCATTCTCAACACATCACACACAAATAATTAATCACATTGTCTTTTATTACTCCTTTTTCATCATTAGAATTAATCAATGTGGACAAGTCAACCCATCACCAAGTCTCGTTACCCCTAAACACATATTACAAGGAAATACACGAATTCCATACACTTAACAAGAGTTTAGAAATTCACTTGCCTGAATCAAATAAGAATTTACTCCGGGATTTGAGCCTTCACTTTTCACTGAACTTTCAACTCAAAGCAATCTATTCAAATAAATGACCACGATAAGATTTCGAATCTAACAAGCTATATGTCTAGCTTAGACCCAAAACTCACCCGAATTTATAATAAAGTTTCTAAATCTTGATTTCAACCAATATGTCAAATCTCATATTTTTTCTGAATTTCAAATCTAAGGTTAAGTCATAATTTCTCCAATATATCAAAACTTTGATAACTTTATCATCAACCCAAAAAGAAGAAAAAGATCTCAAGGTTGGAATATAACCCACGAACAATTACCAGTTATTAACACCACCCTTTATCACTTTAATATGATCTATCGATTAGCCATAATCACTACCAATAATTGGCTGCAATCATTAACTTATGGTTACCTTATAATGGCCATTAAATTCTTTAATGATAATTTCTCAGAAAGCTTCGCCATTTAACCTAAAAACAAAATAACCATAAATTTTTCCCACTAAGAATTTCTTACTCTCATTATTATAACCATTCCTGATAGAAAATAACAAAAAGAACGATGAAGAAAGCAGATTGAAATAAGCAACAAAAGAAACTTTATTACTGCGCAACTCTCTTGGACTTTCCATGTATCTGCTTATTAGACTTACAGAGTACATTATATCAGGTCTAGTGGCTGTCAAATACATCAAACTTCCCACAATCTGCTTGTAGAATGTGTTGTCAATCCTTGCTCCTACAGGATTCTTTTCAAGCTTCAGCCCCGTCTCTGCTGGTGTGGTGACAGAGTTGCAATTTGTCATTCCAAATCTCCTTAAAATTTCCTGAACATATTTCTTTTGTGAAATAAAAATTCCACCAGAGGACTGCTTCACTTCAATTCCCAGAAAGTAATGCATCAGGCCAAGATCCGACATATCAAACTCAGTCATCATCAATTGCTTAAAATTATCAAGCAATACACGATCATTCCCAGTATAGATTAAATCATCTACATACAAGCATACAATGACAAGCTTTCCATCTTCAGTTTTAGTGTAAAGTGTATGCTCATAAGGACATTTTTTAAAACCTGTCGTATTAAAATAAGCATCAATGCGACTATACCAAGCTCGTGGAGCTTGTTTTAGCCCATATTGTGCTTTTCTCAATCTACAAACTTTATGTTCGCTGCCATACTTAATGTAACCAGGGGGTTGATCAACATATACTTGCTCTTGCAATTCTCCATGTAAGAAGGCTGATTTCACGTCCAATTGATAAATTAGCCAGTTGTTCTGGGCTGCCAGTGCCACCACCAACCTGATGGTGTCAAGTCTGACTACTGGAGCAAACACCTCTTTGTAATCCACACCATACTCTTGCTTATATCCTTTGGCCACCAAGCGCGCCTTGTACATGTCGACTTCACCATTTTCATTGAGTTTGGTTTTATAAACCCATTTAACTCCAATTGTTCTTTGCCCTTCTGGTAGTTCAGTTAGCTCCCAAGTGTCATTTTTTTCAATTGCCGAAATTTCAGCATCCATCGCCTCCTTCCATTTTGTTCTTGGACAGCACTTTCAAAATTTATTGGGTCACAATCTGCAAACAATGCAAAATGAGCACTTGTCTCATCATTGATATTAACACCGATTACCTGGTAGTCTTGCTTCCATGTAGGTCTTTTTTGGACACGAGGAACAATTTTCTCTGTTTCGATAGGTTCTTCTGTACGTGGCACAACTTCAATAGTTGGAGCAACAGTTGCAGTTGCTGGAATTTCAGGCCTTGGAGCTACATCTTCAGATTCATCATCGCATAGAACTTGACTAGACAACTCTTCATCCCAGTTCCAAGTATTGTCTTCATCAAAAACAACATCTCTACTAGTCACTATCCTTTTTGTCAAAGGATTAAATAGCTTGTACGCCTTGGACGTTTCGCTAAGACCAAGAAAGACACACTTAACGCCTTTATCGTCAAGTTTCTTTCTCTTTACATCTGGGACATGTGCATAGGAAATGCAGCCAAATTTTTTGAAGTAAGCTACAGTCGGTCTCCTTCCACTCCAAGCCTGCTCTGGTGTCACATCTCGAAGAGCAAAAGTAGGACTTCTATTCAAGATGTGGATGCTCCAATTTACTGCTTCCGGCCAAAATGCCTTCGAAACTCTTCCTCGAGCCAGCAAGCTTCGAACCATGTCAAGAATGGTTCTGTTCTTTCTCTCCGATACACCATTTTGTTGAGGTGTAATGCTGTTGTGAGCTCTTTTCGAATGCCACAAGACTCACAAAATTCTTCAAATGCCTTTGAGCAATATTCGCCTCCACGATTTGTTCGAAGGCTTTTTATGGTCTTCCCTGTCTCATTCTCCACATGAGCTTTGAAACTTTTAAATACATTAAAAGACTCTCATTTTTTCTGCAAAAAATATACCCAAGTCTTTCGGGAATAATCATCAATAAAGGTAATAAAATACCTTTTACCTCCGTTAGAGATTGGTGTTATTGGCCCACAAATGTCTGAGTGAACCAACTCCAACATCTCTTTTGCTCGCCATGACTTGCCTTTCGGAAATTGAGACCGGTGTTGTTTGCCAACAACACATTCTTCACAAACTTGAGAAGGAACAACAATTTTAGGAAGACCCGTCACCATATTCTTCTTCTGAAGGATCTTCAAACCACCAAAATTTAGATGACCATATCGAAAATGCCACAACCATGAAGGGTCTTTCACTTCCGCCATAAAATAAGATTGAACATTTTCAATATTCAAAGGGAACAACCTGTTATTACTCATTTTCACAGTAGCGATAACTCCTCTAGAATGATGAGAGATCTCACAGGAATCGTTCCTAAGGGTGATGACATATGCTTTTTCTAACAATTGACCAGCACTCAATAAATTATTTTTCAAAGCAGGAACATAAAACACATTAGATATGGTTTCCACACACCCATTCTTGGTTCTAAAATTGATATTACCCTTCCCCATTACATTTACAGTGGAGAGATCACCAAAACCAACTGTTGAATGGAAGCTTTCATTTAAATTAGAGAAAGAAGACTTACTTCCAGTCATGTGGTTACTGCAGCCGGTATCCACATACCAAACAGCTTGCTCCTCAGGCCCATTTTCGTCATGGCCTGCCATTAACAAGGTTTCTCCTTCATTGTTCTCAGCAAAATTTGACTTTTCTTCTTTCTCACTAGGCAACCTAGTACGACATTCAAAACGATAATGGCCAAATTTATGGCAGCGATAACATTCTACCTTAGATTTGTCAAAATCTTTTCCTCTGCCTTTGCCATAGTCATCATTATTGACTCTAAAATTCCTGTTGCAGTCTTTATTGCCATCCTTATTCCCTTGATCTCCTCTCCCTCTTCCTCTACCTCTACCCCTTCCTCTAGAATGGGAAGAAATAAAAGTAGAAGCCTTCAAGGCCTGCTCCTCAAAAGTTGAACTTCGGTTCATCTTTTGCTCATGCACCAACAAGGAGCTTTGCAATTCGTCAAGTGACAAAGCATCGATGTCTTTTGACTCCTCAATCAAGCATACAACATAATCATATTTTGGTGACAAGGAACGCAGTATCTTTTCAACAATTGTGACATCGTTCATTTTCTCGCCATGAAATCGCATCTTGTTGCTTATCTCCATGGTTCTAGCACAATAGCTAGTGACAGTTTCACCCTCCTTCACCTGCAAAGTTTCGAAGTCCCTCCTCAAGGCTTGAAGCTGTGCTCGCTTCACTCTTGTAGTACCTTGATACTTCTTTTTCATGGAGTCCCATATATCTTTGGAAGTTTCTTTGCAAAGAATAGTTTCCAAGATTGGGCGCTCAATAGCCTGAAAGAGGTAATTTTTTGCCTTCAAATCTTTCAGTTTTCTTCCTTCAAACTCCGTCGTTTGAGCATTTGTCAAAGCTTCGCCTTCCGCTGGAGCGCCGATTCCATCCTCAACAATTGGCCAATACTCCTTTGACCGTAAAAAGTTTTCCATAAGCATACTCCAATGATCATAGTGACCATTAAAACGAGGAATGGCTGCTTGCACAAAGTTGCTCTCTGAAGCCATAGATGAATAATGAATTCTGGGTAAACTCTCCCTCAAAGGTTTTTTTTTTTTTTTTTTTTAATTATTAAACCTGGCTCCTAATACCACTGATAGAAAATAACAAAAAGAACGATGAAGAAAGCAGATTGAAATAAGCAACAAAAGAAACTTTATTACTGCACAACTCTCTTATCTTCAATAGCAATCAGGATAAATCAATATATAGACTTTTACAGAGTTTTCTGTTACGCATGATACCCACAAACCCACGACTGCTAGGACTCCTAAGAGACGCTACTAACTCACTAAAAATTTGCCCACTTCCTAATAATTAGGAGCTGAACATTTCAACAAGATAAAAAAAGCCAACAAACATTAAATAAATGATTCCTAAACAAAATAACACTTCCAACATGGTGTGCCCCTAATTTCTATCTCATTTCGTTCATCTTCTTTTTTTTTCTTTTCCTTGTTTTGTTGTTGTAATGTGATTTGTTATGTTTGTTAAAGTTGCAAGAATTTTCCAGTTTATGTCAGAAGATTCAGTACTACTCACTACTAGTTATCTAATTTAAGTTAAAGAAAGTGGAATTCGGAAAATATTAGTTTAGAACTCAGTAACTTAAAAAGACTAAAATCTTGAGAGTTTAATTACAAAAGAAAAATGAAAACAAGAAGGAATTTTGATAGGTTCCTAGTTTCCACTAAAATGGCTCATGTGTTTTCTCCCTCTTGTTTTTACTTGGTCTCCTTCATATGGGATTCTTTTCCCTTTTTGCTAACCCGCTCATATTTGATCCAACCTGCCCATTTTAAGTCACCGCTCTTGACATCCCAACTCGTTCCACGTGCTTTTACTTCCCTCTTTTGCCATTGTTCCAATTTAGAAATGGGAGGCTGAATATCAACAACAAGAAGAAAAAACAGAACAATTGTTATAAATACAAATGAACCAAAGTCATGTAGGATTGGATTTGTTTGTATACTTACCTTTTCTATTATCAAATAAGACTTTCACATATGCTTGTAAAGCTCCACCATATTTAATTTCTCTTCAACATCTTTCATTCTCTTTGGAATCTCCTTCAGCTCTGGACAAGCATGGATACGAAGACCTTTAATAAGAGGCATGGCACTTGTGTCTAAATGCCATGTTTCTAGGTTTGAAAGATCATAAAGACGAAGGGACTCTAGTTGACTGAAGGTGTTATCGCTGCACATTATTTCTTTTCCTTTATAAGCTTCTTGTAATATGAGATCTTTTAGGTTTGGCAACTTTCCCAAAATAGGCATCGGATCTTCCATGAGTCTTGACTGCCAAAGAACCATCATTGTGATGGAATTTGGAAACAGAGGTAATTTCTCTACTCTACCTTTTAACCACAATTTCTGCAGCTTTTCACAAGAATAAAGAAATTCAAGGGATGGGAATGGAGATGTGTATAATTCATCACGTTCACAAAACAATCTGAGAGTGCTAAGGTTTTTCAAGCTGCTAATGTTCTTTAGGGAGTATGAGTTCCAAATACTACACATGGTTAATTCTCGAAGATTGACTAAATCAACAGGGTCAACATCTTTCCACTGATCACAATAAACGCCTTTAAGAACTTGAAGGTTAGTGAGTTTGCTTAGATGTTTCAGAGGTTCTGAATACCGAGCATCTAAATGTCTTAGATTTATTAGGTTAGCTGTCTCTTGGGGTAGTTTGCAAGAGTATCCATTGACAACAAGTGTTTGTAGATTCTTGAGGTTGCCAATGGAAGTGGGAAGATCATGGATACGACCTCTCAATCTTAAGAACTTGAGGTGGTACAAACTTCCTATGGCATCAGGAACTAAATGTGGCTGTGGATTCTTGTCAACACACATATCCAAGTATAACACATAGAGATGTTGGAACGCATTACTGAAATTTATAAGACTCATCTTACGATCGAAGAACATAATTGACCTCAACTTTAAGTTAAAAAGATCAAGTGAGGGGTACCTTTCTCCTTGACTATGAATGACATGTCTGATACATAAAGAGGATATGGAGTTCCTTTTTGGATCATAAATGTCAAAGAAGTTTACTTTCAATGCCTTCTGTATCGCAAGATCATGGAGTAAATCATGAACCCTACATGCAGTAACTCTTTCCCAAAATGTATGTACAACTTGTATCAAGCTTCGTCTTATCAGCTCATTCAAGTAGCCTTCAGCGACATCCTCCATTCTTTCTTCTCCTCTTGGTATGAAACCCTCTGCCATCCACAACTGTATTATGTTTTCAGCCTCGATCACTTGATCTTCTGGAAAAATACCAAAGTAGAGAAAACACTGCTTGAGCACAGTTGACAAATCATTGTAGCTTAATGATAGTATTTTGGATTCAATAGATTTATCTTCAACATTGTTCTTACAAAGGTGATCTTTCACCTTTTGCCATTCATCCAGCCCCTTTTTATGCGAAAGTAGTCCGCTCAATACAACAATTGCAAGAGGTAAGCCTCTACACTTGTCCACCATATCCTTAGCTACCCACTCCATAGTGAAGGTCATCGCTCGAACATTAAGAAGTTTCCTACGAAAGAGATCCCAACTTTCTTCTTGGCTTAGGAAACGAAGTTCATGGACAAAAGCTCTTTCAGCAACATCCTTTTTAGGCGTGGTAATAATGACTCTGCTGCCATTCTTGTTATCCGGGAATGCTCTTTTCAAACTCTCCCATACTTCTTTCTGCCGTACATCATCAACCACCACAAGGTATTTGCCTTCTTTCAATAGATCAAGAAGGTAATTTTCTAGATCGCTTTCTGTCATCCTTTCCAAGAGATCTAGAGTTCCCTTCAAGCGACCTTGGATGGATATTATGATATTCCTAAGAAGATCCATTGTGTTGTACTCTTGAGAAACACATACCCAAGCGCGTGTTGGGAAGCTAGAGGCTATATTAGGACTGGTGTAGAGGTGTTTCGCAAGAGTGGTCTTGCCTAATCCGCCCATTCCATAAATGGAGAGAATGCTTCGACGAGGCTCTGGTTTGAGAAGTTCGTCAAGTAATGTTTGTACAGCATCCTGAAAGCCAACAAAAATGTAATCCTGGTCATCTACATATGAGGTAGTTATCCTCAATGTTCTAACCTTATTACTTGGCCCTTTTCCTGCATCATAATTGATATTTGTAATACCATAAGTCACTCGCATAGCAGACATAGCCGCGATTCGTTGCTTGAGTGATTGGATCTCTTTGGCGACATTGTAGGATTTCTTCCCACAGATGCAAGCGCAAACCTTGAGACAACTAGGACATTTACCGGCCTCGATGCTATAAGTCTTGAGTATAGCAACAGCATCATTAGCAATAGAGTTGATCTCAACTACCCATTGCTGAATTCTAAGACTTCCAATTTGCTTTTGTTCTGCATCTTTGAGGAAAGACTGCATGATGAGAAGCTCATTTAGCAGCCATGTAACTTCTTCTCTCACATTTTTACGCAGGGAAACTTGTTGTATGAGAAAATCACTCAATTTTTGAACGGCATCAGCCATCTTTGATTGAAAAAAAGGTATGGAAATTAATATTTTTTGTAAAGTGTGTATGGAATTGATAAGTGATGCATATTGTTATGATGGAATTGAGTATTTAAAGCTTAAAAAATCCGACTAGTCTTAAAGTAGAAAGATGATAGAATGGTAAAGAAAAGTATATATTCTCTACTAACTGCAAGCCAAGAATTTCAAATTGCATCACACAAGTTATGCTCAGTGTAGCGGCCCAGCCAAAAGTTTCGCTAACAACGTTCAAGATTTAATATATATGTATCAAAAATAATTTTTGACTTAGATATTTTGTACAATTTTCTATATACATAGTATAATTTTTTGATGAAGGATGTCTGACTGGACACCCTAAGCTATATGTGGCTACGACAGTACTGCTTAATTGGCACAAGTTGTGTGTTAAGACAAGAAATTATGTCCCAAGGCAAACAACAACAACAAGCTAAGTAGAGTCTGGATAGAACAAAATGTATGCAGCCGTATCACTACCTCACGGAGGTAAAAATTGTTTCAGAAAGGCCCTCAACAATAAGTCCCCTAGGGCAAATATCACGATATATATGTACTTTATACTTTATTTAAAAAGACATATCATATTAGATTAAATTTTATTATTCAGAAGAGTTGGTTTAATTGTTCCTCCACCTAAATCACTTTTAGCTAATTAATTATATTCCATTTGCTTTATTTTATCGAAACATGTTTGGCTAGGTACGACTAGAAGATTTTAAAAATTTTGTGATATCAATGTGGTTATAAAATCATATTATTAATAATAAAATGAGAAATTTTAAATTTAGTATGTTCAAATTTCATCTTTAAATTATAGATACCTTTCTTTTCTTTTTAACTATCCTTGTTAGGGGAATCTATAGGAAAAAATATGATAAACATGACTTCTCAGTTTGAAGATGCGTTTTGTAACTTTGAAGAGAAGAAATAAAATATTCGATAAGTCAGCACAAATTCATTTGAATTCAGCCTTGGAGGTTATTCCATAAAGATTTTGTAAGAGCTTGAAGGTCAAGATCTCAAAATTGATTTGCTGAAAACGAATTTTGTTTTGAATTTGGTGATTTCTCAAAAGAATCGAAACGTCGACGAGACTAACAATATAAAATTTGAGATTATTTGTATAAAATTTGAAATAGTTTTGGACTGAATTTTTAATTGAATTATAGTTTGTTGAAATTCAAAATTACAGTCAAACTATAAAATAGTGACTAATTAAGTAGTATAAGTTTACTTGATTGCGTAATTTTCCCTATTTATTTATAAATGATTAATTTATGAACACGTGCAACGCACGTGTGTCTCATGCAATATGTTATAAATTGGTTAGGATGATTAAAATTCAATGAAAAATGTGTGTAATGAGTACTAAAATGCAACAATCTCAAATATATGTTATGATAATAATTTAAAGAAAATGAAATTAAAGAAGACTAATAGATAAATATAAAAAAAATAAGCATAGAAGAAAAAAATAACATACGCATCCTTCTAAAGACTTTAATCATAACATTATATAAATGAAAAAAGAAATACAAAATCGGTACATAATTTTCCAAGTTTTTGTCGACACCTTCTCTCATATCCAATCAAAATTAAAAAGTCTCTCCATCGAGTAAAACTAAAGCATAAATCAAATAGAAAAATCACTTTATTTTTCTAAAATGATATATAATCAGATTAAGGTAGATATATCATATACTTTAGATGTTGATGGCTTCACTACTTTAACTATAAAATGAATAATTTTGGATGTGAGTTTCATTAAACAAAAAAAATGAATTTATATAGATAAAAATAGAGGAATACCAAAAGACATCTTAAAGTTTTAAATTAAATACTGTTTGAAGGTTTCAAAGGGCAAAAATAGATAAAAGAGAACAACTTTAAGAATATTAAATATATGCAATGAATCTCCATTAAAATCTGGAAGAGTAAACATTCCTACTTTGAACACGTGAACCCTCCATTTACTCAATGTAATAATTGATTATCACTAATATTTAAATATGTAATTAACTAAATATTTATAATATTTTAATTTAGTGTAGAGGCAAAATGGTATTTCAAGTTCAACTTTTTTTGTTTCCACTTTTAGTAATTACATGAAATATGATATGATTAGTTAAAGTTGATATGTACTTGTTTTTTAAAATATCATTTTTATAAAAGTAAAATCCTTGTGCAAATGTCAAACAAAACATTTTATCAATCATATTCATTTATGCAAAACTGCAACAGAGTGATTAAATCAGAGATATTGATCTTTGTAAATTATAATTTATTTTATATATTTATCTTCACGACTATTAAAGAGACTAAAGTAGAACGTCATATATAATACAACACAACATCATATAAAATAATATGTAAGATTATGGAGATTATGATTAAATAAAGTTTTGGATACTACTCCATGTATGTTTTTCTGGTAACATAATACAACAATAATAATATATTCAATAATTTATGTTCTGGCAAGGCTTCACGAGCCAGGTTCACGAGTCGTCTAAGCCTCCGTGGGAGGAGCTTCGGCAGGCTGGCCTTGGGGAAACAGACCATGAGGGCTCCCACGGACCGTGGTACCCTTCACGGCCCGTCAAGGGCTCCATGGAGGGGTTCCTTGGTCCAGTTTTGGCCTGTGTGTTTTCTCCACTACTCCTTTCTACTCTTTCTCGAATTCGAGGTGTTACAGTTTCAGGAAAAACAAACTAAAGCAACTAAAGAAGAATCACAACGTGGAACTCTTTCTTAGCAATGAACTGGGGCAAATTTGCTAAAGAGGAATATCAAACTCGCTAGCAGAGGTCAAGGATCTACTCTCGAGCTTATTTCCATCTACGTCCCATGAATACGTGATATGTAGGTTATCCAAATTTTTCTTCCATTCCCACTGATAAACCTCAACTCATGACCTCTAGAGGCTAAAAATTCTTTAGTGTCTCTCTCCTCAAACTCTTCCTGTATGTATATTTTTTGGTCGAGACAAAATTGGCTACTAAGTCAACTTCTTTGCCCGAAGACTCTTTCATCACCTCCGGTTAAAGAGGAGTAAACTATTGACACCCAATTTTGTCTCTTCTTTCTTTTAAATTATATTCTTAAGCTTCTACACTACTAATAAGTTGAATACGTTACATTTTACTACTTTTTATCACTATTTATTGTTATTGTTATTGTTATTATTACTTTAATTTTTATTATTACTACTATCGTTTTCACTATTCTTAAAATAACTAATGTCTTCTCATTTATCAACACCAATATTCTTAATTCATTATCATCTTTCCTTGTAATCAATTGTCGTTATTTTATTTCGAGTTTCTTACTCACTAAACTTTTTATATAATGTATATTTAGGGGTGTACATGACCGGGTTGGTTCGGGTTTTTCAACCTCGGGTTTTTTTGGATTTTTTCGGGTTTTTCGGATTTTTTTTGGGTTTTTTCGGGTTTTTCAACCTCGGGTTTTGTTGAATGTTGAAAGAATTCTAGTTTCTTACTCTATTTACAATTTTGCATATGATTAAGAGATAAATTATTGTCTAACTTGTGTGTCTCTTTCTTTTCTTGGTTTACATGTACACCATCGGAGTAGAAGAGTCCTATTTAAGACTTGACGTCCCCGCAATACTCGAAACGTGCATTACATCGTATCTTTCGCTCTCTAAAAACTCCATTCGAACAACGAATGAGGGGTTCGAAGGAAGTGGCAGACATTCCTCTCACTATTCTTGTAAATAGTTTTGTGTATCTCTTATGTATTTTCTTTACTCTTAACTACTTACATGTTATTTGCATTTATTATTTATTGTGTGCGACGCTTTATGTTTTGAGTATTCTAGTGACAATTAATTCTCTCGAGTAGCTTAGAATTTGTTAATAACCTAACATGAAAGTGTCCTAGTATAATAATTTTAAACTCGGCTGCCTTTTTCTTCAAGTCACTAACTTAGCGTGTAGATATAATTTGTTAGCCCCTTTTTCTTTTATGGTAAAGAAGTATCTATCAGTCAAATTCACCATTTCTTTTTTAAAAATTAAAATAAATTCTTTTACTACTACATACTTTAAGTTTTTTATGAAAGTATAGAATACATTATATGCCCTCATAGTTGTTAATTTTCATTTAGATAATGATTGAAACTTTCTAATAATATAGAATACATTTTTATTTCTTAATATTTTTTATTCATTGAAGTAAGATAAACATTTTTCTAATGAAAAAAATCATTATTAGAAAAAGAACGTGTTTTTTCATTCTTATTCAAACTATTGAAGACCGTGATATTTTTAGACCAAATTATCAATTAAGGACATTTTTTATTCTTTTCACATAAACATTTTTTAACCCTTTTTCCGTTAGTTAAATCATCACAAAAAAAAAAAGAAAAAAAGTTGTCTTGCAACACATGTTTCCAAACACTAACAAAAGCAATAAAACAGAAAGAAATTAAACATTATATTGAAAAACCAAAACAGCCAACTTGATTGATGGGAGAAGCCAAGTTGATGAAGGTGAATGTCTTCAAATGACAGCTTCATCTCCTGTTTAACACAAATATTATTTATATAAAGAAAAAAAATGAAGAAAGTTATGTAGGATTGAGATTTGTTTGTATATGTACCTTTCCTATTATAAATATGCTTCATTCTCTCTGGAATCTCCTTTAGCTTTTGACAATCTTTGATACAAACATCTTTAATGAGAGGCATGGCATTTGTGGCTAAATGCCATGTTTCTAGGTTTCGAAGATGATAAAGATGAAGAAACTCTAGTTGACTGAAGCTGTTATCACTGCACATTATTTCTTCTCCTTCATAAGCTGCAACTAAATAGAGATTCCTTAGGTTTGGCAACATTCCCAAAATAGGCATCGGATCTTCCATGAGTTTTGAGTCTATAAGAACCATCATTGTGATGGAATTTGGAAACAGAGGTAGTTTCTCTATTCCCCCATCTAACCACAATTTCTGGAGCTTTTCACAACAATTAACAAATTCAAGGGATGGAAATGGAGATGAGTTACCATACTCACCCAACAATCTGAGAGTGCTAAGTGTTTTTAAGCTGCTAATGTTGTTTAGGGAGTAAGATTTGTTAATATAATGCATACTTAATTCTCGAAGATTGACTAAATCAACAGGGTCAACATCTTTCCACTGATCACAAGCAACGCCATCAAGAACTTGAAGACTAGTAAGTTTGCTTATACGTACCAGAGGCTCTGAATACGGAGCAACTAAATGTCTTAGATTTATAAGCTTAGCTGTCTTGGGGGGTAGTTGGCAAAATGATCCGTCCTCATTGACAACGACAAGTGTCTGTAAATTCTTGAGTTTGCCAATGGAGGAGGGAAGATTATCAATACCTCTCAAGCTTAACAACTTGAGGTGGTACAAACTCCCTATGGAATTAGGTATAACACCACCTTCTTTAATATCTAAGTACAACACATATAGATGTTGAAACACATCTATATGTTGGAACACATTACAAATATCCCGATCGAAGAACATAATTGACCTCAACTTTAAGTTAGAAAGATCAAGTGAGAGGTACCTTTCTCCTTGACTATGAATGCCATGTCTGATACATAAAGAGGATATGGAGTGTCTTCTTGGATCATAAACGTAAAAGAAGTTTACCTCCAATGCCTTTTGTATCGCAAGATCACGGAGTAAATCATGAACCCTACAGTCAGTAACTTTTTCCCAAAATGTTTGAGCCACTTGAACCAAGCTTCGTCTTATCAGTTCATTCAAGAAGCCTTCAGCGACATCCTCCATTCTTTCTTCTCCTCTTGGTACGATGAAACCCTCTGCCATCCACAACCGTATTATGTTATCAGCCTCGAGCACCTGATCTTCTGGAAAAATACCAAAGTACAAAAAGCACTTCTTGAGCGCAGCTGACAAATCGTTGTAGCTTAATAATAGTATGGAGGAGATTCCATAAAAAGAGTCTTCTTCAATGTACATCCAAAGGCAGTCTTTCGCCTTTTGCCATTCGTTTAGCCCATTTTTATGCGAAAGTAGTCCACTCAATACAACAATTGCAAGAGGTAAGCCTCTACACTTTTCCACCATATCCTTAGCTAGACTTTCCATTTCTGGAATCATTGCTCGAACATCAACTAGTTTCCTACAAAAGAGGTCCCAACTTTCTTCTTGGCTTAGGAAACGAAGTTCATGGACAAAACCTCTGTTGTCTGCTCTTTCTGCAACATCTCGTCTCCGCGTGGTAATAATAACTCTGCTTCCATTCTTGCTATCCGGGAATGCTCTTTCCAAACTCTCCCATGCTTCTTGCTGCCATACATCATCAACCACCACAAGGTATTTACGTTCTTTGAACAGATCATGAAGGTAAATTTCTAGATCTCCTTCTGTCATCCTTTCCAACAAATCTAGAGTTTCCTTGGTGCGACTTTGGATGGATTTTATGATAGTCTTAAGAAGATCCATTGTGTTGTACTCTTCAGAAACACATATCCAAGCGCGTGTAGGGAAGCTAGAGGCTATATTAGGACTGGTGTAGAGTTTTCTCGCAATAGTAGTCTTGCCCAATCCGCCCAATCCATAAATGGAGACGACCCTTCTACGAGGCTCTGGTTTGAGAATTTCAGCTAGCAATGTTTGTACAACATCCTGAAAGCCAACAAAAATTTGATCCTCATCGGTAGTTCTCCTCAATGTTGTAACTTGATTACTTGGCCCTTCTCCTGCATTATAATTGATATTTGTAATACCATAAGTCTCTCGCTTGCGAGAGATATCTATGATTCGTTGCTTGAGTGATTGGATCTCCTTGGCGACATTGTAGAATTTCTTCTCCTTCAAACGGATGCAAGTGCAAACCTTGAGACGACTAGCACCTTTACTAGCCTCGAAGTTGTAAGTCTCGAGTATAGCAACAGCATCATTAGCAATAGAGTTGATCTCAAACACCCACTGTTGAATTCTTTGATCTCCACTTTGCTTTTGCTCTGCATCTATTAGGAATGACTGCATGATAAGTAGCTCATTTCTCAGCCATCTAATTTCATCTCTCAGACTTGTTCTCAGTGAAACTTGTTGTATTAGGAAATCACTCAATTTTTTAACTGCAAATGACACAAAGGCATCAGCCATCTTTAGGGTTGAAAAAAAGAAGAGATGAATATTGGAAATCAATATTTTTGAAAAAAGGTATGGAAACTAATATTTAGATTGAGAGATGAATGATATTGTTATGATGGAATTGAGTATTTAAAGCTTAAAAAATCCGACTAGTCTTAAAGTAGAAAGATGATAGAATGGTAAAGAAAAGTATATATTCTCTACTAACTGCAAGCCAAGAATTTCAAATTGCATCAAACAAGTTATGCGAAGCCAAAATATATGTATGAACTTATTATTTTATCAATCATATTCATTTATGCAAAACTGCAACAGAGTGATTAAATCAGAAATATTGATCTGTGTAAATTATAATTTATTTTATATACTTATCTTCATGACTATTAAAGAGACGTCACATATAATACACCTTAACTATTAGTTGTTAACTTTTCTTACCTAAAAAGTGAACAATTCTGATAGTGGAGGTGTGTTTTAACAATATTTGGTGATAGTTCAATTAGGAAGCTCGCATACCTGATAGTTCAGATAGAAAAGTCCAAAAAACGAGATACTTTCGATTTGTTTTTAATTTTTCACCTCAATTAAAAATTTATTACAGAGATATAAAAACCTTATAGTGAAAATTACAAAAGTATATTACTTAAAGACTTTAATTAACAATATATACACTTACTTATATTTACTTACAAACGAAGTTTATAAATTACAAGCATAGCATATTAAATTAATTTCTGATTTAAATTATTTATTATTTTCGATTTTAGTCTATCAGTTTTTTGGGATTCTGGTCCTGTTTTTGCGATGAAAATCATGTATTAAATTTAATTATTTTATCTCACCAATTAATGGTTATTAGTGAGCTTTTCAAATTTTTTTTTTTTAAACTTTTTCTGCCTTTTTAGTATATCAGTGTTAACCATAAGTGATGCATATTGTTACACAGAATTGAGTATTTAAAGCTTAAAAAATCCGTTTGGGAAAAAAAAGTCTAAAGCAGAAAGATGATAGAGTTGAGGTTAATCATAAAGAAAAGTATATATTCTCTGCTAACTGCAAGCCAAGAATTTAAAATTGCATGACACAAGTTATGCTCAGTGTAGTGGCAAAGCCAAAAGTTTCGCAAATAATGTTCAAGATTAATTATATATGTATCAAAAATAATTTCACTTATATATTTTGCACAATTTTTTATGTATAGTATAATATTTTGACGACGAAAAGTGTCTGACTATACATCCTCAGCTATATATATATGACTAAATCACTGCTTCCAAGGGCGGATCCGCATGCACCCGTGAAGGTGCACTGTACCCCACAACTTATAAATTTTTGGTATATATATAGTTAGTTAGTCTATTAAAGATAATGTACATGTGCACCCAAATAAACAAATTAAAAATGATCTTGGTGCGTTGGTCAAAGGCTGAACTTTAGAGCTCAGCTCTCGAGATCGAATCCTCCAAAAATTCGGGGTGCGCCTCTGACCACTTCAGTGGGACAAGTTATGTCTAAGACAAGAAATTATGTTTAACGGTTAACCCTTGTGGTGCCCCCAACTTCAAATTCGGGGTTCACCTCTGAATCTGCCTCAACGGCAGAAGTTATGTATAAGACAAGAAATTATGTGCCAAGGCACAGTTCCTCTGGGTCAAATAACAACAAAATACCCAATGAAATCTCACAAAGTAGGACCTGAAGAAGGCAAAATGGTATGTAGATTGTACCACTATCTCATGGAGGTAGAGAAATTGTCTCAGACCCTCGGCAATAAGCCCCCTACGGCAAACATTATTTTAAAAAGTACTGTCCACTGAAATTAGATTATAATTAAAGATATTTTAGTCAAAATATGAGTGATAGAAATAAAATTAAAAACAACGAGAGATAAAAATTAAAAGTCACCCAAAATAATTAGGGCATTTGTGCGAATGATTCTTTTTTCACTAGGATTCATTTGCTTGGGCTACATAGGTTTGGCCTATTTTATTCCTTTCCAAAAAATATTATTTATTTAAAAAGACATCTCATTTAGATTAAATTTTAATTAATCATACTCTATCTGTTTTATTTTATGGAAATATGTTTGACTAGGTACGGCATTTTAATAAGGAACGGAGGATTTTTAAAATATATGATTTAAAAAATTTCATGGTATAAATGTGATTATAAATCATTTTGTTAATAGTAAAATGAGAAATTTCAAATGTAATCTTTAAATAATAGATACCTTTCTTTTCTTTTTTAATTTTCCTTGTCAGGGAATCTATAAAAAAAATGATGTGATAACTTTTGAAGATGCGTTTTGTTACTTTTAAGAGAAGAAATAAAATATTCAATAAGTAAGCACAAATTAATTATTCCATAAAGATTTTGAAAGAGCTTGAAGTTCAAGTTCTCAAAATTGATTTGCTCAAACGAATTTTGTTTTGAATTGGTGATTTCTCAAATGAACTATAACGTCGAGGAAACTTATAATATAAAATTTGAGATTATTTGGGTAAAAATTGAATTAATTTTGGATTGAATTTTAGTTTTAGTTCGTTGAAATTCAACATTACGAATTGTATAAAAAATTGTGTGATAATCATACAACAACGGATGAACTATATGATTGTGGTTGTATTTTTTTCTAGTTTCCCATCTTATGTATGTTTGATACTTGTATTGAAGTCTGGCTATTCTAAATAAATAAAAAAAATTATCTATCTTTTAATTAATTATATTTACTCTGTTGTGTTAAGTACTTTTGGATCGACGAAAATACGAATGGATTGGTATCTCTTAATAAAAAAATGCTAATCATTGCTTGAGTTTTAGGCATTTTGCTCTGCTCTAGTAGAAACAGGTCTATGAAATAAGTCACTATAGTTGTACGTACTTCAACTTTGAGTATTTAGAGTGTAAGTTTAATGACATAGCACGTGTGGCAGAGTACCTTGGGTCCTTTGTTCAAGGTAACGGGGAGACATATAGGAGCATGTCACACACCATATTGAACCAGAGCTGGTGATATGGAGGCTCGCTTAAGAGATCGTGTGTGATAAGAATTAATATGTCACCAAGGCTTAAGGGTAAATTAATGAGCGGTGATTAGACATGTTTTTGTTGCATGGGGTTGATTGTATTTGGCAGTCAAGAATACACATGTTCAAAAGATGAAGGTAGCGGAGATGAGGATCGATGCTCAGATGCATATGTGGAAATACTAGGAGAGAAAGCAAGTTGCCCAAATGACATTCCACATTGATTATTCTGTGTGAGTTATTATTTAGTACTCCACTAATTATGTATGTTTAAAAAGCAAAATGTATAATAGAGAAAGATTATGATTCTTTTACACTAATTACAGAAAAACAAAGGGAGGAAAGTGGATCATTTGATCGAGATTAAGGAAACAAATGGTCAAGATCAATTAGTGTTACAAACAATGAAATCCGCAAATCAAATCTTTGATGAAAAATTTAAGTATTTGGACAATACATGTATCAAATCCTTAACCATATTCAAAGTATATATGGGATTACGAAAATCAAATCAAGATGCTTATACACCAATGTTGATCTCCATTGGTCCTTACCATCAAATGAATCATGAACTTAGTTCGATGGAGAAGTACAAATTGTTGTACCTGCAACAATTTCTCCAACGAAAAGAGGGGCTTGATGTTGAAAGTTGCATTAGTGCATTGGAGAAAAAGAAAGATGAAGCCACTTTGTGGAACTACATTGGATATGTATGTATATACTAATTTTTTGACACGTGTGTTGCACGTGATTACCAATGTGAAATAAATATATAAATAATTGCATTTAACTAATAATATTGCAGATTCTTTTGTGAATGTTCAATGTGAATCGTCATATATATCTCACTAATATTACCTTATAGACAATATTTGTTTTGTAATTTTCATCTAACCAGATATGCTTTGCATGTGTATTATACGTTAAATTGTTTAGATGTCATATGAACATGTGAAGCGAACAACTATATTTTATATATTCACATATTTTCACATTTGTTGAGTTTTTTTAAAAAAAAAAAGAGCTTGGAACATTTTAAAATAATATATTTTGAAGTTAGAAGATCTCGTTAACTTGATAATACATTTGTGACATATATAATATTTTAATTTAAATACAAACACCTATCCATACATGAATATATATATACTTATCTCATAAAATTAGCTATTAAATAAATAATAAAAATTAAACTAAAACAAACTGCAACTAGCGTTATTACAAATCATATGAACTTTTCTTTGTCTAAAATATTGAAATATAAAGAAATAGTAAATAAGTAAAACAAAAGGGCAATGTTTATATAAGAATAACTATTTTTAAAGCAAACTTACTGAGAGTCTAAATAAATGTAAGTAACATTGATAAATAAAGTCATTCTTTTGTCTTGAGTATCAAAAATAAATCGTGACAATTCTCTAAATTTTGGAAAAAGATATTCAGAAACATATATCTACATCACAAGAGAAATTGTTAACAAAAATAAATGAATTTAGGCTACATCATGTTAACTTCATATATTGGAACATTACATACTAATGTATATATTAAGCAAAAAAATAATTATTATATCATCAAAATTATATTATTTTCTCAAGTACTCGAGATTATGGAATATACCCCCTTAGGATAGAATGATTTACTTCATCAGAATAGTGATACCTTATATTCTGCTAAACTTCGAACTCACTCAACGACAATAAATCACACAAAAAAAAATTAAAATGCAAGAAGATGAGTAGAAGATTAGAAAAAATTGTAGTTCAAAATTGAGAGGAAGTCCCTCTATTTATAGTCAACAAAGGGTAATATGAACAAATGTTTTTTTGTGTCTTATCTGAAAAATCATGACCTTTCCGAGAAGTCACAACACTTTGGAAAAGTCACAACTCTTTGGAAAAGCCACAACTTATTAAAAAAGTCACAACTCTTTAGAAAAGTCACAACTCATTGAAAAATCACAACCTTTTGAAAAAAGTCACAACTTATCGAAAAAGTCACAACTCATCGAAAAAGTCACAACTCATTGAAAAAGTTACACCCTAAATTAGAGATATTATAGTAATTTAACATTCAAATTAGGAGTTCATTCTTTTATGATAATATATATATATATGGATTGTCATCAATCCATTCTCAAACTTTATATCAAATAAACTTTTCTTATCCCCACTCTTATTGTCATTGACTTTGACGTACAATGATCTCATAAAAATATTTCCAACATTTGAACATTTGAACATTTGAATTGAGGGTTTCAGTGTCATATGATTTTTATAAATGGAATGAATTGGTTTGTATAGTTGAGCCCTATATTTATACAACTTTAACTACCCTCACATCCTTAACCCCCATGCCGACCTTAATTGTGCTTGTTCAAATTTTATACGAATATTATATTCAACTTATTTATCAAATATTAAAAATAAATTAAAAAATCACATATTTTTCAGAAAAAATAGCGAATCTTCCATCATACTGAACACACCTTAAAAGGGTTGTTCTTCAATTATATATACTTGATATCAAATTTTAGAATAAATAGTGGCTTGAACACACACTCAAAGTGCTATGATATGTTTTACCCTAAAAAGTGTTGTTCTTCAATTATACTTGATATCAAATTATAGAATAAATAGTGGCTTGAACACACACTCAAAGTGTTATTCTATGATATGTTTTCTTAAATGTAATGTCTATATACACTTTATTCTATGATACTAAAACTTTATTTATTCTAAGATACTTTTCTCAAAATGCACACTATTTCATGTAATTAGTAATATAGGCAGGTTTGCAATTAGACAAATTAAAGAAAAATTAATCTATCACCTTCATAAAAGTTGAGCAGAGAAAAAGAATTTAAGAAGAAACTCAAGTACACTCCAACTAGTCCATTTTGAATCAGGTAATTTTTAAATGTCTTATACAGCATCTCATCCTACATACTATAACAAATAAATAATTTTGTGAGAATACTATAATTGACGCTATATTATATTTAGCAGTAATAATATAATATAGATATTTAGTAACCAACATTCTAGATAAATGTCGTTAAGTAAGTATATAGTAATATAGTTGTCTCAATTGTACCTAAAGTTCCATCTCCTAAACCTACTAATATGCTACTCATATTGAAACCAAATTAGTTCTTACCTATTGAGTTACAAGGTATTCTATCAATCATATTCATGCAAAACTGCAACAGAGTGATTAAATCAGAAATATTGATCTGTGTAAATTATAATTTATTTTATATACTTATCTTCATGACTATTAAAGAGACTAAAGTAGAACGTCACATATAATACACCTTAACTATTAGTTGTTAACTTTTCTTACCTAAAAATATTATCATAGTTCAGGTAGAAAAAGTGAACAATTCTGATAGTTGAGGTGTGTTTTAACAAATATTTGGTGATAGTTCAATTAGGAAGCTCGCACACCTGATAGATCAAATAGAAAAATCCAAAAAACGAGATATTTTCGATGTGTTTTTAATTCTTCACCTCAATTAAAAATTTATTACAGAGATATAAAAACCTTATAGTGAAAATTACAAAAGTATATTACTTAAAGACTTTAATTAATAATATATACACATACTTATATTTACTTACAAACGAAGTTTATAAATTACAAGCATAGCATATTAAATTAATTTCCGATTTTTATTTTTTATTTTTTTATTTTAGTATATCAGTTTTTTGGGATTCTGTTTCTGTTTTTGGGGATGATAATCATGTATTAAATTTCATTATTTTATCTCACCAATTAATGATTATTAGTGAGCTTTTCAAATATAAATATTTTTTTTGAACTTTTTCTGCCTTTTTAGTATATCAGTGTTAACCATAAGGGATGCATATTGTCACATAATTGAGTATTTAAAGCTTAAAAAATCCGTTTGGGAAAAAAAAGTCTAAAGTAGAAAGATGATATAGAGTTGAGGTTAATCATAAAGAAAAGTATATATTCTCTACTAACTGCATGCCAAGAATTTAAAATTGCATGACACAAGTTATGCTCAGTGTAGTGGTGAAGCCAAAAGTTTCGCTAATAATGTTCAAGATTAAATATATATGTATCAAAAATAATTTTTCACTTATATATTTTGCATAATTTTCTATGTATAGTAAAATATTTTGTTGAAGGGTGTCTGACTATACATATATATATGACTAAATCACTGCTTCAAAGGGCGGACCTACATGCACCCGTGAAGGTGCACGTGTACCCCACAACTTATAAAATTTTGATATATATATAGAGAGTTAGTTAGTTAGTTAGTTAGGCTATAAAAAGATAATGTAAATGTGCACCCAAATAAACAAATTTAAAATGATCTTGGTGCGTTGGTCAAAGGCTGAACTTTAGAGCTCAGCTCTCGAGATCGAATCCTCCAAAAATCCGGGGTGCGCCTCTGACTGCTTCAGTGGCACAAGTTGTGTCTAAGACAAAAAGTTATGTCTAAGACAAGAAATTATGTGCCAAGGCACAATTCCTCTGGGGAAAACAACAATAACATACTCAATGAAACCTCACAAAGTAGAGTCGGAAGAAGGCAAAATATATGTAGACCGTACCACTATCCCATGGAGATAGAGAAATTGTCTCAGACCCTCGGCAATAAGCCCCCTAGGGCAAACATTATTTTAAAAAGTACTGTCCAGTGAAATTAGATTATAATTAAAGATATTTTATTCAAAATATGAGAGATAGAAATAAAATTAAAAACAACGAGAGATAAAAATTAAAAGTCACCCAAAATAATTAGGGCATTTGTGCGAATGATTCTTTTTTTCACTAGCATTCATTTGCTTGGGCTACACAGGTTTGGCCTATTTTATTCCTTTCCAAAAAATATTATTTATTTAAAAAGACATCTCATTTAGATTAAATTTTAATTAATCATACTCTATCTGTTTTATTTTATGGAAATATGTTTGACTAGGTACGGCATTTTAATCAGGAACGGAAGATTTTTAATAAATATGATTTAAAAAAATTTCATGGTATAAATGTGATTATAAATCATTTCGTTTATAGTAAAATGAGACATTTCAAATATAATCTTTAAATAATAGATACCTTTCTTTTCTTTTTTAATTTTTCTTGTCGGGGAATCTATAAGAAAAAATGATGAGATAACTTTTGAAGATGCATTTTGTTACTTTTAAGAGAAGTTATAAAATATTCAATAACTTAGCACAAATTAATTATTCCATAAAGATTTTGAAAGAGCTTGAAGTTCAAGTTCTCAAAATTGATTTGCTCAAACGAATTTTGTTTTGAATTGGTGATTTCTCAAATGAACTATAACGTCGAGGAAACTTATAATATAAAATTTGAGATTATTTGGGTAAAAATCGAGTTAGTTTTGGATTGAATTTTAGTTTTAGTTCGTTGAAATTCAAAATTACGAATTGTATAAAAAATTGTGATAATCATACAACGCTGGATGAGCTATATGAATATTGTTTGGTATGTTATTGTGGTTGTATTTTTTTTCTAGTCTCCCATCTTATGTATGTTTGATACTTGTATTGAAGTCTGGCTATTCTAAATAATAATAAAAAAATTATCTATCTTTTAATTAATATTTACTCTGTTGTGTTAAGTACTTTTGGACCTATGGAAATACAAACGGATTGGTATCTCTTAATAAAAAAATGCTAATCATTGCTTGAGTTTTAGGCATTTTGCTCTGCTCTAGTAGAAAACAGGTCTATGAAATAAGTCACTATAGTTGTATGTACTTCAACTTTGAGTATCTAGAGTGTAAGTTTAGTGACATATATAGCACGTGAGGCGGAGTATCTTGGGTCCGTTATTCCAGGTAACGGGGAGACATATAGGAGTATGTCACACACCATATTGGACCAGAGCCGGTGAAATGGAGGCTCGCTTAAGAGATCGTGTGTGATAAGAATTAATGTGTCACCAAGGCTTAAGGGTATATTAATAAGCGGTGATTAGACCTGTTTTTGTTGCATGGGGTTGATCGTATTGTGCAGTCAAGAATACACATGTTCAGAAGATGAAGATAGCGGAGATGAGGATGCTCAAATGCATATGTGGGAATACTAGGAGAGAAAGCAAGTTGCCCAAATGACATTCCACATTGATTATTCTGTGTGAGTTATTATTTAGTACTCCACTAATTATGTATGTTTAAAAAGCAAAATGTATAATAGAGAAAGATTATGATTCTTTTACACTAATTACAGATAAACAAAGGGAGGAAAGTGGATCATTTGATCGAGATTAAGGAAACAAATGGTCAAGATCAATTAGTGTTACAAACAATGAAATCCGCAAATCAAATCTTTGATGAAAAATTTAAGTATTTGGACAATACATGTATCAAATCCTTAACCAAATTCAGAGTATATATGGGATTACGAAAATCAAATCCAGATGCTTATACACCAATTTTGATATCCATTGGTCCTTACCATAAAAGGAATCATGAACTTAATTAGTTCGATGGAGAAGTCTACAACGATTTCTCCAACGAAAAGATCGCTTGATGTTAAAAGTTGCATTAGTGCATTGGAGAAGAAGAAAGATGAAGCCACTTTGTGGAACTACACTGGATATGTATGTATATACTAGTTTTTTGACACGTGTGTTGCACGTGATTACCAATTTAAAAAATATATGTCATAGTAAATAGTATTGCTTATATTTAAGCGAAGATTTGAATAATAAGCTTAGCAAAAAATAATATTGCAGATTCTTTTGTGAATGTTCAATGTGAATCATCATATATATATTTCTTATTCACGCAAACCTATGAAGATGGTCAATGAAAAAATTTATTAGTTAAATGCAATTATTTATATATTTATTTCAATTTGATGAGGTTCATGTAATTAGTCTTATGTCACTAATATTACCTTATAGACAATATTTATTTTGTAATTTTCTTGTCATCTAACCAGATATGCTTTGCATGTGTATTCTAAGTTAAATTGTTTAAATGTCATATGAACATGTGAAGAGAACAACTACATTTTATATATTCACATATTTTCACATTTGTTGTGAGTTTTCT
Organism: Solanum piurae; assembly: GCA_029582685.1. Lineage (NCBI taxonomy): Eukaryota > Viridiplantae > Streptophyta > Magnoliopsida > Solanales > Solanaceae > Solanum > Solanum piurae. The sequence continues at coordinate 2,409 of JAJOOO010007840.1, read as the reverse complement.
TTTTTTTTAAAAAGAGCTCGGAACATTTTAAAATAATATATTTTGAAGTTAGAAGATCTCGTTAACTTGATAATACATTTGTGACATAGATAATACTTTAATTTAAATACAAATACCTATCCATACATAAATATATATATTTGCATTAATGAAAATATTTATCTCATAAAATTAGCTATTAAATAAATAATTAAAATTAAACTAATACAAACTACAACTAGTGTTATTACAAATTATATGAACTTTTATTTGTCTAAAATATTGAAATATAATGAAATACTCCCTTTGCCCCTAATAACTTGTCCAATTTTCCTTTTATAGTTGTCCCTAATTACTTGTCAATTTTGACAAATCAAGAAAGGACATTTTTTTTACCTATTATACCCTCAATTAAATGATTAATTACTTTGAAAAATGCAGAACTTTTCATCCACTTCATAATTAATAGGGGTAAAATGGTAAACTCACTATGTCATTAATTGATTTCTTAATAGGTGTGTCAATTCAAAAGTGGACAAGTAATTAGGGATAGAGGGAGTAGTAAATAAGTAAAACAAAAGGGCAATGTTTATATAATAATAACTATCTTTAAAGCAAACTTACTGAGAGTCTAAATAACATAAGTAACATTGATAAATAAAGTCATTCTTTTGTCTTGAGCATCAAAAACAAATCGTGACAATTCTCTAAATTTTGGAAAAAAATATTCAGAAACATATATCTACATCACAAGAGAAATTGTTAACAAAAACAAATGAATTTAGGCTACATCATGTTAACTTCATATATTGGAACATTACATGCTAATGTATATATTAAGCAAAAAAATAATTATTATATCATCAAAATTATATTATTTTCCTCAAGTACTCGAGGTTATGGAATATACCCTCTTAGGATAGAACAATTTACTTCATCAGAATAGTGGTACCTCATATTCCGCTAAACTTTAAACTCACTCAATGACACTAGATAACACAAAAAAAATTAAAATGCAAGAAGAAGATGAGTAGAAGATTAGAAAAAATTGTGGTTGAAAATTGAGAGAAAGTCTCTATATTTATAGTCAACAAAGGGTAATGTAACGCCCCGAGCCTACACCCTGGACGTGGCCGGCACTCGAAGACCATTGCTGGTCCCCAAGCGAACCCTCATCCTGGCTGACTCCAAGCGGAAGACTAACTTAAGCATACAAGAGCTTAAAACTGAATAAGAGTTTATAAACTCAACTTTACAAATCTTTAACTCAAAAGAAAACTCTGTATAATAGAATATATATACAACTCGCCATAAAAGGCAACTTTAGTCTTCAAAACATTTAACAAAATAAATGAAAAAACTTCTGAAACTCTACTGTCTATCTATAAAGCCTCTAACTGATAAAGATGGAAGCCGGGACAAGACCCATGACCTCCTAACAACTGATACAACTTAAAGGTAAATGAAATCCTCCGGAAGCAAGGAGGCTTGTCATAGCTAACTGTAACTCTCGGATGTATCAACGAATTTCCTGTTGATGATCCTGAATACCTGTGTCTTCATCATAAGAAGATGCAGGCCAAATGGCTCAGTACGTGGAATGTACGAGTATGTAAGCTGGGAAGCTAAACAACATAGGCTAGAAGAAAAACTGGAATAAATTGAATAACTTACCTCTTTTCAAACTTTCTCAACTCAAGGAATACTCAAAACTACTCAAACTTACTCAACTCAGAAGATAGATACTGAACTTAGAGACAGATACTCAACTCAAAGATAGATACTCAACTCAAAGATACTTAACTCAAGGATACTCAACTCTTGAATAACTGAACTCAATATAAAGCAATAAGACACATGCAATATATATATAACTGGTAAATCAGTATAAACAACTTAGTTCGTTAAGGATAAAACGATAATAAACTCAACTTTACTTATATAAAAGTAATATCACTTTTGTGGGAGGTTCTTTAACCGACAACCACCACTATGAGCCTTAGTGATGATACAACGTTTTACCTCACGTTGCCCAAGGACCATCCTATACCTTGCCATCGATATAGGAAGCTAACACAACGTTTTACCTCACATTGCCCAAGGACCATTCTATACCTTGCCATCGATATAGGAAGCTAACACAACGTTTTACCTCACGTTGCCCAAGGACCATCCTATACCTTGCCATCGATATAGGAAGCTAACTTTACTAAGTGGATCCACTAGCTTAACTTCCGTGATCATCTAAAAAGTATGACCCTAGAAATCCCATGTTGGCGCATGGTTCTTATGGAGAGTTGAGTTAATATGAACTCGTGTCCCCAATTCAGGTCTCAATACTACTCCCAAAAATACTTTGGCTCATGCTTTTAAAATAACTTCTTTCTTTAGTTTGAGATAATTACTCAAAGCTTAGCCCAAAGGCTCTTT